>JAOWBN010236787.1:0-12284 GCA_028565015.1 Pinguicula moranensis
TTAATGTCTATTTTCCATATGTTCCTTCTGATAAACGCGCATTGCGTTTATATATTTCAAGCATGATACAGGAAGCAAAAACTTGTACTATTTGTGTGATTGGTGATTTTAACTCTGTCAGATCTATCTCGGAACGACTAAATTATCATGGTCTTCTATCGGTGGACATGGTTGATTTTAATGATTTTATTCTTGATAATGCTTTTATTGATTTACTACTGCAGAGATTTTCTTATACTTGGCTAAATGGGAGAGGGACTAGTGCAAGTCATCTAGACCGATTTCTCCTCTCAGATAGCTGGGCTTCTTTATGGCCGGATCTAAAAGAGATTGCTTTTGATAGATGTATTTCAGATCATCGTCCGATTATGTTGATGATGCATACAGTGAATTGGGGGCCAAAGATATTTAGAACATTGGATGCTTGGGATTCTCATACAGGTATTCGATCTTTTCTAGAGGAAACTTGGAAGAATATGTTGGTCGAAGTAAGTAAGTCATATATGTTACATTGTCGACTAAAAGCTTTGAGGTTGGCTCTTAAAGTTTGGAATCATGATGTATTTGGTATGATTGATTGAGTTCTTGAAGGAATATCTGAAAAATTACGTTTATTTGATCAAATAGGGAAGACACATGCATTATCAGTTTATGAAATTCATGAAAGGAAATTGACTTTGGTGGATTAACATATAGCACAAAATCGTAAGGCTTCTATTCTATTTTAGAAATCTAGATCTTCTTGGATTAGGGAAGGAGATGGTAATGCTAAATATTTTCATGCTCGTATACGTAATCGTCAATTTCGGAATGAGATTCATGGATTGTTCTTTGATGGCATTTGGAAAGATGATGTAGTGGGTGTGAAGCAAGGTATTTTACAGTATTTCAAAAAACATTTTGCAGAACCATTTTTGTTAGACCACATATATTGTTACCTTGTGAGTGTACATTATCTATTGAGGATAATAATTTGTTGTTAGCTGAATTCGGTGATGATGAGATATATGCTACTTTGATGTCTTGTTCTGGCAGGAAGAGTCCGGGTCCTGATGGAATTAACTTTCATTTCCTTCAGACTCATTGGAAGGTGATGAAAGGAGTCTACACTGCTTTTTTGAGGACTTCTATTATTCTGGAGATTTATGCAGGGCAATAAATTCTACATTCATAGTATTGCTTGCAAAAAGAATCTTGCTTTCAGACCTGAATCATTTTTGGCCTATATCTTTGGTTGGAAGTTCATACAAATTATTATCAAAGCTTCTGGCAAACAGATTGAGGTTAGTGATTGATAAAATTATTTCTCCTCAACAGATGGCTTTTATTCGAGGAAGACAGATTCAAGAAGGTATTGCTGGCTCTGAGTTATTACATCATGTGAAAATACACAAAGATCCTACTATCTTCTTGAAAGTAGATTTTGCAAAGGCATATGATTCTGTAAGTTGGTCTTTCTTGTTTAGTATGATGCGGAAAGTGGGTATTCATGAGAGGTAGATTGGTTGGATGAGGGCTTGTCTTCGATCGGCATCTGGATCTGTCCTTGTTAATGGAGCATCAACTGGTATATTTGATTTTAATCGTGGTCTTAGACAGGGTGATCCTTTGTCACCTTTTCTTTTTGTTATTGTGATGGAGGGCCTGAATTTATTATTTCGGAGAGCTACTGATATTGGTGTATTGCATGGGATTCGTTGTGGGGATTCTATTTATACACATTCATTATTTGATGATGATACATTATTTTTCGGTTCAGGCAATCTCCAAAATGTACAAGGTATGAAGGCTATTATTCGATTATATGAACTTGTGTCTGGTTTATGTATCAATTTCAAGAAGAGTAGCATTTTGGGAATAAACATTCCTACTAATATTCAGCATAGCTATGCACGACAGTTACATTGTGAGGTGATGACCCTCCCTTTCGAATATTTAGGGATTCTGGTGGGTTGTAATCCTTATTGTGTGCGTTCATAGAGAGCCCTTATTCTTGCTATGCGTAAGAAGACAGCTTCATTGGAAAATCAATTTCTTAATTTTGGAGGTAAGGTGACTTTGATTAAAAGTGTATTATGCAGCATGCATGTATACTATTTCTCTCTATATAAGGCATCGAAAACTGTCATTAAGGAGATGATCCAAATTTGCACTTCATTTCTTTGGAAAACATATTCCAGATCATCTAGAGGTATTGCCTGTATTAGTTGGGAGCACATGTGTAAAAGAAAAGAATGTGGAGGGCTGGGTTTTCTTGATCTTGGATTATTTAATAATGCTTTGCTGGCTAAGTGGGGATGTAGGTTACGTACTGGGGTAGTTGGTCAATGGAGGGAGATTGTTGTACACAAGTATATTCGGAGTGAGGATGGGGATTGGTCTGATTTATCTGCCCGGGATGGACATTCGAGATGGTGGAAGGATGTTCAATCCATTATTTGTGAATCATCTTGGTTTGTGGATGGGGTGAAAAGAAAGGTAGTGAGTGGGGATCAGACTCGGTTTTGGGAGGATAATTGGTTGGATGGGGGGGTACTCTGGCAGGACGATTTCCTAGACTATATCATTTGGCATTTGATCAACATATTTTTATTTCGACCAAATGGATTCGTGATGACGAGGACTGGAAGTTGCTATGGAACTGGCGAAGACCTCTTCGATCTCATGAGGTGGTTTGGGTACAGGAGATTGGGGCGATGTTGATAGGGTATTTTCCTCAATCAGGAGGAGACGGATGGCGTGGAGTCATGATCCTACAGGATTGTATTTTGTTTGATCTGGTTACCGTGGCAACGTCATTTATTGGGATTGGATTCTGATTCACATACTTTGCTTGCCTCGACCTGGGGCAAGCATTCACCTTTCAGAGTTATGGCATTCTGTTGGCGGCTACTTCAATCTTGTCTTGCTACAGTCGATAATCTTGTCTATCGTGGTATGACGTTTTCAGCAGATACACGCCTATGTAGCTTTTGTAGTGGGGAGATGGATAGCACATCACATGTGTTTTTCACGTGTAGATTCTCCTATGCGTTATGGTCAGATATATACAACTGGATGGGTTATATGTATATTGGACAGGCAGATTCATTGAATCATTTCGCAGTACATATGGGCATGGTTATGAGGAGACGTGGGCGAGATTTATGGAAAACAATATGGCACTGTGTCACATGGAATATATGGAATTTGAGAAATGAGGTCCGATTCCGTGATGGTACTTTTGATTGTGACAGAGTTGCTGAGAAGATCAAGGTTCAATCATAGAATTGGTTCACTGCTTTTGAAAAGCCACAGGGGACTGTTACAATTGCAGATTGGATACGACATCCTAGACTATGTGTTTCCAATTTTTTCCCACCCTGAATTGTATTAGTTCGGGATGATTCATTTCTCTTTATGAAAGTGAATCATTGCCTTAATTATGTATTGTACTAGAAATTATTAATAATAATAACTTACTTATCAAAAAAAAAAAATGTCTCGTGAACATCAGGATTCTACGATATATGACCGTACATGTTATATATGGGTTAACTTCTTCGTTTTTTCTCTGATTTTCGTTTGTTTTATGTTCTATTACTATGATAAACATATAGTACTGATAACTGGGCTAATACTATTTGGATATAATATGTATGCGTGGCCTGACAGACGTGGTAAAAACCACTGTTTTTTTATTGATGTCACATTATACAGCTCTTTCCATTCCTTTTGGAGACATTCAATTATCGCTCTACCAATGAATCAAACCTCATATTCCTCAATTATTATTGATGGTGCTCGACCATTGAATAACACCAAACTATGTTAACCATGTCATGTCTGATTTACCCTTTCCGCAGTTCATGTTTAATTATATGTTGCAATACAACGTATAACACTTTTGTAAATTGTCCGTAGCTATAATCGGACCTTATACTATAGAATTGCTTGAGTGTCAAAAGGACATAAATGTAAGCAAGTCGATGTGGTAGGCAAAAGTACTATGGAGAAATTGGCTTGAACCAAAAGTAAAAAGATTTCTTCTGCAGTCAGCTTCTTGTACTTTGTGGTACAACTGGGTTGGGTGAACCAATCTACAACTGGGTTGGCAAAATAATGGGTTTTCGACCCTGCCAGGATTTGGGTGAAAGCAAAGTTGGATGCAGAGGCGCATCAAGGGAGCGATGGCCCAAAACTTGTAATAGACCAATAATGCGCAAATTTGGTCAACTAATTTGCCAAAATACTTTATGTAACAATTTTTCTAAACATATTTGTTGCCTACATTGAGAAGAAAAAAGTCTTAATGGAATTAAATGTTCTCCATTTAATTCAACCTCTAAGTTATAAAAAAAAAAGAATGTCTTCAGCCGGTAACAACTTTCTATTATGGTTTTCCAAGTGAACAATTTTGACTTGAATCATTGAGAAGAAAAGAGTGCCTCCAATGGTTTATTTTTGGCTTTAATTTGGAAATGTTTTAGACAAAATTAAGAATGTTTAATGGGGAAGGACTTTTGCGGCGTCTACATTATATTCTGCACTAGAAAAAAAAGTATACGTCATTTAATTTGGAAATGTTTTAGACAAAAAACTAATTCACGGTCACAGTATAAAAATACGAAATAAACTTGAATGTATCTACAATAGGCAAAGTGCCCTAACATTGCCTTTCTTAAAGGTTCTATGTTTACTTTCAAAATGGATAGCATAAGTCATTAGATAAAAATGTGGATGAATTTCTAAAAATAAATTTAATGCTGAAAGGAACTTACCAGGAAATCGATGAAACAAGCACTTCTATGATTCTATTGAATTCTGTAAATGAGGAATGTGTTGTATTGAAAATGCACTCAAATATAGTGGCACAATACCTGAATTTGACCTTGTTCCATCAGGTTTGAAAGCGATATAACTTGAAATTAATGCTCACAAAATAAAGGGCAGCAATATGCTTGTAAAATTTGAAAATGATTGTAAGCGAGGAAGTAACAACAAAAAGAATAAGAATAATAACAAAAACAACATAAAGGGGAACCACAATAGTTTCTCCTGTTGGGTTAAAACTGCATGCTCTTATTGAAAGACAACTTCAGACAGAATATGTGGCAAAGCTACAAGTTTTGGATCAATGTTTTTTTTTTTGGATCCCCTCTTTTGAGTTTTTGAAAGCCAGGTAGGTGTGGAAACCTCACTCAAAAAGATTGAGACAGAAAAGCTCCATGAGTGCTGCTTTTCTTTATTTTATTCTGTATTTTCAAGTTGTACATAAACTTTATTTTCTTCATAGTAAATTTTGGCATAAAAAAAATAAAGACAACTTCAGTCATCCTTTTTGTTTAGCGGAAGTTTAGGTTACAAACAAGTATGATTCTTATGAGTCAATCCTCTAAGATACATGTATATATAGAGTTATTTGTATCTAGTCTCGATTACGGAAGATCCCGTGAGACAAAGAAATGATCAATTTATGTTGATCCTTTCCTTTTATAAAAATCGATCAAATCTTACCTAATATAGGATTACTAATCTAACACTCCACCTCAAGTTAAATTAGAGGATCTTTAATTTTCAACTTGCACAGTTGATGCACAAATGCTTGAAGCACTTACTACTTGCAAGTGTACAAGTCGCACAAGTAATATAGTGAAGAGAAGGATGTCGAACCTTGAGGATTGTTGTTAACAAACACTAACATGAATAAGTTTCTTACAATTTGAACCAATGATAAAAAGGTTGTTTCTAATCAACCAGTTAATCAAAGAACTATGAATGAACGGAGACAAGTAAAATGCAACAAGGTAAGTTTAGCACAAATGCAGTGCATAGAAACATCCAGGGATTGCACTTTCACCACTTGAATCCTTCTAGTGGGTTCATACTTAGCCTATCATGCTTCGCTCTTAATGTTGTGTCTATCAGAATCAATATCCCTTGAGCATGAGCTCATGAGCAAGTGATCCCTAAACCTTTGCTTTCTGTACGCTCCTCCGGCTCTTGGCTAAGATGTTTTTTTGTGTCTTATATACCACGTCTAGTAGCTTCTCTCAGAAGCTTGGAGTCCAATCAAAGGGTAGATTTGTCCGCCTAATGAGTTTGGTATACGCTAACTATGTACAAGTACCACCATGCAAGATTATTTGGAACATGAGTTGAAAACATTCCCTGAATTTATGGAGCAAAACCTCTATTTTTGGGGTTGTTTCCATTCGTTTATTCTCAGTGAGCATTAAATGAGCTCTTACTGCAAAAGAAGGAAAAATGGATATAAAAGTGTGTCCCCTTGTCAATATTGACCCAAATCAGACTCAAATAGTTTGCAGTATTTAGGTATAAAATCGGCTCATCAACACTAGCAAACATATGAATGGATACTGCATTGGTTAGGATGTCTGCTAACTGATCCTCTGACCAAACGAATGGAAGGTTGACAATCCTATCTTCAAGTTTCTTTTTATTAAAATTCTTGTCCATCTCAATGTGTTTCGTTCGATCATGCTGGACTAGGTTCTCAGAGATATTGATAGCGGCTCGATTTTCGTACTTCAGTTGGCACATGCCAGGTACATGATACCCGATTTTGGCCAACAACTTCATGAGCCAAAGGATTTCGGTCGACCCTCAGGTCACTCCTAGAAACTCTACTTCAGCACTCGACAATGCCACAACTTTCTGTTTCTTTCTTTTCCAAGTTACGAGGTTCCCGCCTATCGTAATGAAATATCCGGCGGTAGACCTCTTGTGTATTGGATTCCCTGCCCAGTTTGTATCTATATATCACTGAATATCAAGATGGCCATTATTCCTGGAAATAATTCCTCTATCTGGTGACCCTTTCAGTTCTTCTTGAGCGTAAACTGACTAATCACCCTACAGCATAGGCTATGTCAGGCCGGGTATGTGCTAAGTATATCAATTTTTCAACTAGATGCTGATATCTACTCTGATCGATCGGGGCTGCCCCTTCTACAACCTATAACTTCTAATTCAGAATAGCAGGTGTATCGGCTGGATTGCATTCCATGAGTCCAATTTCTTCTAGACGGTCTAGGATATATTTTCTTTGTGAGATAAAGATCCCATTGTTTTTACCTTAGAACCTCTATCCCCAAGAAGTACTTCAACTCTCCAAAATCCTTCATTTTTAATTCGTTGAACAAGCTTTTTTCATAATTATGCAATCTCAGTTGTGTCGCTTCCAGTAATCACAATATCATCAACATAAATAATAAGACTGGTGACTAACTCTCCTTTCTTTTTCGGGAAAAGAGTGTGATAATAATTACTTCAATTGTACCCATACTTCTTCATAACAACAGTGAATCGACCGAATCATGCCATGGGTGATTGTTTCTAGAAATATAAGGTTTTCTTTAGTAGGCATACACTGTGAAGAAATGCATTTTTCACATCAAATTGGTAAAGTGGTCAATCTAGATTTGCTGCCAAGGGGAATAACATGTGAATAGTATCAATCTTAGCTACAACGGAGAATGTCTCAGACTAATTCCGTATGTCTGTGTGTATCACTTTGCCACCAGATGATCCTTGTATCTTTCAGTCGTTCCATCTTCCATGTGCTTCACAGTGAACACCCATCTGTAGCCAACCGCACGTTTCCCAGCTGAGAATTCACATTTGTCCCATGTACTATTCTTTCCTAGAGCACTCATCTCAATTCTATTGCCTGATGTCAGTCCTTACTCTGTTGGGCTTCCAACATCGTCTTTGGTATTTTTTCATAGTAGAATGCCGCAGTAAATGCTTGTGTCGACCTGCTCCTCCTAACCTTGGTAACGGGGTACTTTGACGCTCGTGGTTCATACTCAGGCTTATACCACTTTGGTGGTATGCCCCGAGTGTTTCGAGGTGGCAAGACATATCGGGCTGGCTCCTTTACTCATGCTTACATGTCATGTTCAACTATACCATATGTACTATCAGAATAAAGCTCCAAATGAGAGGGACTTACCTTGGGGATACCAGACATTTGAGATAGTTCGATCATTGGGCTAGGAAGTGCGGTATCTGTACCATTAGAGCAGCGGGTTGGATACTATAATAATACCCATTCTTGAGAAAATCACAATTGAGGGTAGTATACATATGGCGGGTAGAATGGTGGAAACAATGGTAGCTTTTTTGTTGATCCCATACTCGACAAGCACACACTTAACCGCACAGGGCTCAAATTTTGTCCATTCGGCCATAGGAATATGTACAAAGATTGAACAACCAAAGACACGAGGGTTAAGAGAGAGAGAGAAGATGGAATAGGGACCTGGTCAGCTAACACAATGATGGGGGTGTAAAGTTGTAGGGTTTTTGTGGGTAGGCAATTTATGAGGTACACAGCAGTATTAATGGCCTTATGCAGGAGTATCCAAATAACCTAAGCTACCTTCAACTCTGAAGGTCATGGACGTAGCAACTATGATGGATTTAGCCTCCAATGAGTGGAGAAGGAAGGCTAAGGACAAGAGGTAGTGAACACTCTGGGCATATTGCCAATCGCTCGAGGTAATTTGCGAATGGCTCGAAGAGATTGGCCTACGACATGTCCAATATGACAATTGCATGATTTTGCTGCCTTTTGAATTTGAGTCATGCCAATTTCAATTTAGTAAGTTAGAACACATCCTAAGGAGTAGGAGCCAGTATCGCACAAAGACATTCACCAAACGCTCGAGGCATTTGGAGACAAAGACATCTGCTGGCCAGAAAGGCATGCTACCTTGACCAATGGAGCAACTTTTGTATTGTCTGTGCCCAAATTAATGTTTTTCGTGTCATCTTGATTTGGTTTAGTCCAACCAACTTGTAAGGTCCTTGCGAGCACGTGGGTAATAAATTTGGACCTAAAATACTTGAATACATGGGCCACAGTTCGGACCAATCGTAGCTTGCTAGTTTTTAGGGGTTAGTTTGTGGAAACTTGTAGTATGTCTCGGCCAAAGTCCTTATCCTGGAGTTGTCCTTCGCTTCAGGACACGTTAGGGCACCGTTGGTCTAGTGTTGGACCGAGACAAGGTCAATCCTTAATGAAATGGCACGAGCCACTCTTTTTGAACCATGGAAACAACCTATTAGGCTACGCCCCAAACTTGGGGGTCGAGCAACGAAGGCCTTAAGCTATAATGGCTCATTCACCTCTCGGTCTTTTATTCAAGCATTGAGAGTACTTCAATAAAATTATAAGTTTTTAGCGAGTTGAGTCATACCTTGAGTTTTCATCCAACACAATCTTTTGAGTATCATCCTTGCATCCGTGAGCGCTTGTAAGTTTGTAGCCATAGAAGTATCACAATTCTATTCCAACATCATAGCCTCAGGCCAAAAATATGTAGGCACCCGGGACTCAAGCATAAGTGCTCATGTGACATAAAAAATCATCCGTGTTTTTTTGCTTTGCAACCCATTTTGCTGTGGCGTATGAACAAATGCAATTTGGTGTACTAGACCTTGATCTAAGAAGGAATTTTGCATGGTTTGGTTCAAATACTCTTCCCCATTATCAAATCGAAGGACCTAAATCTGTTTCTGAAATTTAGCTTGTACCATGGTGTAAAAAGCAATGAATTTTGTCGATACTTCAGATTTATGTTTCAAAAAACAAACAAACCAAGTCATGCGGGTAAATTTATCAATAATACCAAAAAAGTACCGAAAGAAGGTAGGACTAGAAGATACACATTTGAATGAACTAATGCAAAAGAAGACATAACCAAAAATGACTCAAATTTTTGGAGAATCGAGGAAACAAAATTGTAAGATAAGCCATTGATGGATGTCCTAAGTTGCGTTGTTACAGCAGGCTTGTCAGACAGCTGTCGCGTGAGCCAGTACTATGGTTCATTGTCAGGACACCTTATCGACATAGTACAATCCTCCGCATTTAATACCACGTTCATTGATCATCCCCACATGAATTGTAAGAGACAAAAAGTAGGACACATAAAAACTGTACAATTAAGCTCCTTTGTCACATGGCTAATGGATAAAAGCTTGTAAGACAACAAAGGAATATATAGATAATTTGATAATTTTAGTGACGGAGATAGCTCAATAGACCCGACGTCCTGAGCGGCTGCCAACCCCCCATTCGCTGTCTGAAAACACGATTTTGTGAGAACAGATGCAACCCGTATGTTCGATGAACCATTGGTCATAGTGTAAGTGGCCCCACAATCGAACTATCATGGCACAAATGTTCGACTACAGTTTCCCAAATAGCGCACACGATAGGATTGGCCTCATCAAAGCACCCAGGCATGAAGTATTTTTGATTGGTGATCTGGGATTTGAATGGGATTTACGAAAATCCTTATTTTTTTTATTTCTTGGGAAAATATTGGGTCTTTTCGAGGTTTTGAATTTTGTTGGGTTGTTTATGGTACTGGCATTTTCAAGACACATTTATGGATTTCTATGAACTTTGGGATGTATTTTGGTTTTTGTTTTTTCGGGGGGGGTGTATTTCAACCTTCAGGTTTTATGGGGGATGTATCTCGAGTTTTTTCAAGCTAGAGGGCCATATCAAAACTATCGGTAAACTTAGGGGTGTATCTGTAATATTTAACAAATCACAGGGACGTAACGATAATAAAAACAAGGTAGAAGGATTGGAGAGCAAGGGTTTGCTCTCAAACCCATTACCTAACGACTCCAACATTTTTGTTGTTCTGTTTTCTTACTGCGTAACCCCGTGTGCGATGGCTCTAAACCCTATATCACCATGACTACAGTCGCTGCCGCAGGTGTTTGTAGCTGGAGGGTTGATCACCGCGGTGGCGGCTATAGTACCAGTCATTCTGCACTTCTTGATATCGGGCAACCATTTTGGGCACCCGTTGCATTTGAAGCAACCTCCAAGTCTATGCCTCCCCTTTTTACAATCTGAGAACCACAACTTTGATTTGTCCCTGTCGCTGCTTCGGGATGAGGATTTGGCAGAACTTCTCGCCGGATTTGACCAAGTTTTAGTAGCCAAGCCACTTTTTTTACGCCCGGGGTTGAGTGATCACCGCTGCTCTTTGCCAGTTTAGGATATTGAGGCATGCTACTTTGCGGCGGACACTGGAGTGCGCGCCCTCGAGCTGAGGTTGGTTTGCTCCCACCGGGATCTCTTGGCTTTTGATTGCCAATTATGTGGACCATAATGTGAAATTTTGGTTGTTGAGGTTTACGGTAATGACAACATTCGCGTTATTTTCCATAGGGTTCATCTTTTTTAGTAGATGCGTGATTTGGGTGGAAAGATCCTCAAATGTTTGGCTTGTCGCAAACGATTCCACAATGGATTGGGGTATAGGAGTTTTGTTGGATTCATAGTTGGTCAGGTTGAGACGAACCAGCTCCTGGATCGATAGATGATGAGTTATAGGCTGGATCTAAAGATTAGGATTTGTGCCTGCTCTGATACCATGTTTAGTGAAAGTTTAGGTTACGAACAAGTATGATTATTATTCTTTAATTCTCTTAGAGTTGGATACATGTGTATATATAGTGATTTGTATCTAGTCTAGATTAGGGAAGATTCCGTGAGTTAAGGAAATGATCAATTTGCGTTGATCCTTTCCTTTTATAAAACTCGGTTAAATCTTCACTAATATACGGTTACTAATCTAACACTATTCTTTAAAAAATGTATGATCCCTCTTACTTCTGCATGCTGTTATTAAAAAATGTATGATCCTGCTTTAAAAAATATTGATATTATTTCTTGCTTGATAATAATCATCTCTAAGATTGGAATAAAAAAACATATGATCCCCTTATGATAATAATTTTACCCAGTGTCTCTCCTTTGTTTTTTTAAAAAATGATGTAACATGAAACCCACAAAATCATGAAGAAACTTTTACAAATCAAAAAAAATATTAAAAAGTTTAACAAATCCAAGTTTTAAACATCATGTGTAGATTCTTCCATAACTTTTGGAACAAAACAAACGTGTTTCTTTTTCTTTTAAAACAAATATAAGGTAAAAATGAAATTATATAGAGTTACCTTATAATAACAAGAATAGGAATGAAGATGGGCAAATAAGGTTCTCTTGCCTTGGACCAATTAAGATCACCAAAGATAAATTTACCATTAACTTGTTATTCTTCACAACTTTGTGTCACGTTAGAGATGGAAACAAAATGCCCAAAGTTTATAATAGAGTCGTGGTGATAATGTATTATTATTATTTTTTATTTATTTTTATTTTTATTTTTTCAACAAAAGTGAATTTATTAATAACCAAATTAGTACATGGTGGACAACTCCTGTCCCTGCTTTGCGATTCTACTAAA
>JAOWBN010236798.1:0-24129 GCA_028565015.1 Pinguicula moranensis
CGACTCATCATCGTTGATCCCGGATGCCCAAGGCGATCATGCCAAATAGAGAATGTTAAATTTGTAGTAGAAACTGAGTATGTTTCGAACATTCTCATGGTTGTATAATAGATCCCGGAAGAGAATGATTGCAATTTCTCAAGAATGAGTTTTTGTCCATTTTCATATGAAATTATAATCATATATTCTTTGTTTCCCTCTTCTATGGTTTCAATGTGAAAACCGTTTAATCTAATATCCTTGAAACTTAATAAGTTTCTTCTGGATGTAGAGGAAAATAAAGCATTTGAAATGCTTATGTGTGTTCCATTAGGTAAAACAATATTTGCTCTTTCGAATCCTTTTAGAATGTTCGTCGGGCCGGAGATGATAATGGCATTTGCCTTAATAGTTTTCAAACTATTGAAATATTTGTCTTCTCTAAAGATTGAATGTGTCCGCTATCAACTAAACATATTTCATCGTCCATATCTTTAGAGAAATAAACGTATAAAATTAGCAAAATGAGATGTTAAACTGGAATAAAAATACTGGGATAATAATTAATCATGCAATGTATCCAAATAAAGGAGATACTCATAATCAGTCTCAAAATTCAATAAACAACTCCTAGAGAAGATCATCTTGGTCAGTATCAAAGAAACTATATGTGGTCAATTTTGTACAATGAGATGCTTCTAGGCCTTTCATGGGTTGGATAACGTTTGTCTCATTTTCTATAGTATGGTCCTCTGGTGCCAGTTTTGTTTCTTTCATGGATGCTTGATATTCAGCAACAACTCTTTTAATGGACCGACATATTCTGGACCAATGCCCTTTTCTCACCGCAACGGTAACAAATCAAACCAAACATACCCAGTATATCCCGCCTTTAGGCAGGGTCTGGGGATGGTGGGATGTACGCAGTCGTCCCCTAGCCTCTAAAAAGAGATCAAGAGACTGTTTCCATGGAGACCTTTGGCTCTTCGAATACATACACAAACATACACACACACAACCAAAAAAAAAGGAACGAGAGGGGGGGAGAAAGAGATCGGTAACCGCCCACCTGCATAGACAAGGAGATGAATTAATATACATTTAATTAGATGGGTCAATAAACAAATAAGTAAGTATATAGGTATAGGTAAGTATATAGGTATATAGGTAAAAGATAAATAGGTAAAGAAGTATGGGCTACACCGATACCTACTAAGTATACCCCGTATAATCCCCCATACCCCTATCTCTCTACCTCTCGAATAGTAATCATATGTCTCCAACCAGATCTATCAGAGGTCATGTCCTCGGAGAGGTCTAATCCCGCTAAATCCAATTAGAGCTGCTTCTCTCACGTCCTCCTAGGTCTCCCTCTCCCACACCTCCCTTCAAGCCGGATTCCTTCGACTCTCCTAACAAGTTCGTCAATATGCCTTCTGCGTACGTGTCCAAACCATCGCAGTCTTTCCTCTCTCATCTTTGTACCAATAGGAACTATACCCAACTTGTCCCTAAAAAATCCATTGGGAATCTGATCTAGTCTCGTGCAACCACACATCCACCGCAGCATTCTCATCTCCGCCACTTCAAACTTTTGCACATGCGACAACCTCATAGCCCAACTCTCTGCCCCATATAACATAGCTGATCGTATAACCGTCCTATAAAATTTTCCCTTCAATTTACTTGGGAATTTCTTATCGCATAGTACTTCGGTCGCCAATTGTCATTTTAACCATCCAACCTCGATACGGTGGGTGACGTCACCTTCAACCCCTCCATCCTTCTGTACTATCAATCCCAAGTACTTGAAACTATCCTTTTGTGGAAGTACTTGATTTGCTATCATAACCTCCATCCCCATATCGTCTGGCATATCATCATCAAAATCGCATGCCAGATACTCCGTCTTTGAACGACTCAAGCGTAATCCTTTTGTCTCTAGTGTCATCCTCCAACGTTCCATCTTAGCATTGTCCCGATTTCTCTATTCTCCCTTTTCTCGGATTTCTCACTGTTCTTCTTCCCTTTTCTCATTTTTTCTCTTGATCCCCCTTTTTCTCCTCTTTTCCTCCTCCTTTCTGTTCGTAGTTGGTCGATGGATTTATAGGAGTAGTGCGTTGTCTTGTTACATTCCGCCTGGTTGTCGCCGATTGGACAAAGGATGTGTCTTTCGGACCTTCTTCCTCCACCAATTACAGCGAGGGCTTTTCAGACCGTCCTCCTTCCCCAATCCCTGCTCTTATTCTCTGTACCGCCTCTCTGCGCCAATTGTTGTGTCTTTCTTTTCTCATACATTTCGTTTATTCTAGATCCACTGGGGTGCCTTCGGGTGTGGTTCAGATCTTCCTTTACCCTTGGGCTCCGATTCTTTGGGGAGCAGTTCGTAAGTGGCCTTTCTTTGGGTGGGTCGTCCCTTGGTTTCGGGCTATGGGGAAGTAGAGGGGTTACTAAGGCAGGAAAAAGGGCGGTCCATCATAATATTAGGCCCATAAAATTTTCTCTAGATGTGTCAACCAATTGGAATTCAACTTACATTTTACTTTAATAAAATGATAATGATTTATTATGTCGTTTTATTAATAATTGATACCAAAATATATATATTTATATCAAATGCGTTGGACAAAGTGTGAAAAATTATTGGAATTATTAAAATATTTTTATAATTATACAAAATTATTATCACACATATATAAACTCACTTCCCACCTTATTATTACTGTTTGTGTTAATGTCAGAGCTATTTTTACAACTGTTAAAGAAGAATCTACAACAACAACGTACCCAATATATTTCAAACTAGGTTGGAGTCTGGGGGTTTAAAGAATCTAATTTAACAAATTGTGTAGAAGTTATTATTGAAAAATGGTGTAAATATCTTTTAATTATACCACTACTTAACCTTGTTGCCTTCGTTTTAAACCCCTGAAATAAAATTAGAAAGTTTAAGAAGATCATTAGAAGATTATTATAGTGAATTCATTGACGAAGATGACCCTTTGTCAACTATAGGACTATAATTGAAGAAATTACTAATTTGTTAAGTTCAAACTCGAGGCAGTGCTAGTGACTCTAATAATAGTGCTTCTATTGGAGAAATACTATGAAGAGTGATGAATATAATGAAACAAATATCGAAATGGCCTCTTCATCAACATGGAACTTGATACTTATCTAATGACTACATTTTAGATTGCTCAGATAACTGAAGAGGATGATTCGTTCGGCTGGGATTTTGATATTTTTGGTTGGTCAAGAAGCAAAGCACAAGATTTTTCTATGTTATTGGCTATGGGAAATGAGTTTCTAGCATATTAGATCAACTTGAAATATCTAACGTGCTTAAATGATTAGATACCTGCCGAAAATAGAGCCCAAGAAAATAAACAGGACGACGACAAAGAAAACCCATTTGAAACATGTGAAACCGATACGGCAAGCACCACAAGTCCAACTGACTTGTAGTAATACAACTGTAAGTAAGGTAAGAAAACTACGTGGACTTGGATTTATTTATGTATATATACATAAATAATACGTAGGCAATTTAATTATAAGTGTTAATACATTTATAATTAAGATCAAACCCCTCCCCTCTCTCCTTTTTTCTTTCTTTCCAAAAAATAATAAATTATCAATTTTATATAACGAATAATATATATATTTACATCACAAAATGTTTAAATCTTCCATTTATTAGAATTTCACATAATGTTTGATGATACACACACTACAAAAAATATAAATACTAAGATTATGTTGATTTTAGAAGAATATAATCTACAACATATTGTATATAACGTTTCTTTTGATAATGTCTCCAATAATTATGCGTGTATAGATAATTTAATTTAAAGACATTATGTGATTCTTCTTTTATAACTTTATACAAGATATTGAATTTAACTATAACTTTAGATAACAAAATAATTTATAAACTTATATGAAAGCT
This sequence comes from Pinguicula moranensis, assembly GCA_028565015.1. Taxonomy (NCBI): domain Eukaryota; kingdom Viridiplantae; phylum Streptophyta; class Magnoliopsida; order Lamiales; family Lentibulariaceae; genus Pinguicula; species Pinguicula moranensis. The sequence goes on from JAOWBN010236798.1 coordinate 3,935, forward strand.
CATAAATTATAAACTTATATATAAATTATATAAGAAATTAAATTTAACAATAACTTTATTAACCAACAAAAAAAATATAAAAATATTATATATATATATAAAATTAGGCGCAAATCGGATGCTCAAAACCGGAGGTTGGACTGTGCCAGAACCGGGCATACCGGACAGAAGGTTTAATTGCGGATCAACGGTCCGGTCTAATTGGACCGGCCCCAGCCGATTCGGTCGTGGTCGAGGGAAACCCTGGACCGGTGGGCTTGTGCAGTCCGGTCCGGACCAATCGGACTGCCCACGTCTACTTGTCCTCCCAAATTTAGGTTTGGCTGCCATCTCCAATCTTTATCTTTACGTTGTGACAAAACCAGCTACCCATTTTAAAGCTTCTTACAATTTATTCCACCAGTAGGATTAGTGTTTTAAGTTAAGGTCCTTGGTTTTCAAAGTATAGAGCTCTCTTGAATTCACCATATTTATATGGCAATAGCATGCTCGAACTGCCCTTTTCCCCTTTGATGAGTTTTCACCCCATTTCCAATAAAGAACCTCTTTAAGACTGTCTAGTTCTAGCACTCCGAGTCCACCATATTACTCTTCTTTTGAACTACTTGATCCCAGGGTAACCGATGGATTTTTCTTCTACTGCTGATTTGATCTCTTCTCCAGAAAAAGCTCAGGTAAGCATATAGCTTTGTTCATCATTTATCCTTCTGTCCAACTCAAAGTTGATATGCATTGAACTTGTATTTAGTGTCTCAACAAACTTTTTTTGGAAATAATTTTTAAATCCATCATTAACTTCTGTAACAGAGTCCACCTATTGTCCTTTTATGAGTATACCTATGATTACAAATTCATCTTCTGTTCCCTTAAGTCTGGAATGGAAGTACTTGGAGTTAGTATCCCCTTCTCTAATCCATTGTGATATGGATTTCTATGATGGATCATGGCATCTTTATGCCTTCGTAAGGGTAGATCCGAATAGATCTTTAGAACGACTCTCATAAATAATAGAATACGTTAACGAATTAGTACATTTAATGTGAAAGTGTACAGAATCGTAATCTTTTGAGTGATTATGTTATGATCACGAATTGAGAGACTGCTACAGTCCCTGTATAATCCATAAACTCAGATTTCTCTCTTGGAGATGATTGGACAACAATTTAAGATAATTCTATATTTGTTTTAGGATCTCAACGCATGAGAATAAAGAAGAGAAAGTAAAGAAATAAGTGTCTAATACATCATATTTATAAAGTGGATTAGGGTTTAGGGTTATTAATTAATTAATAATGAATTAAATAGTTAACAATAATTATTTAATTATGAATTAAGTAATTAATGAATCATTTCCTAATTAGCCCTAATTAATCTAACCTTGGACCATTTTGTCTAACAACTCCTACTCGACTACACAAGCCATATGACAAAATACATGTTTTTTTAAAATCTCCCGACGTTTCATATGAGAAGTGAATTTTGCGACCATAAAGTAACAAGTTGTGTCATATTAAGTCATTATCTAACTAACATAACACTTTCAAGATAACGATACAAATCCTATTAGCATCACTGATAGCTACATATCCCTTTAAACTATACAATATTTGATTACATACTTAATATAACCGTTACATGACAAATATGGTGAAGCTGAACAAATTAATTCTTAGACACTAATGACCATCCATATTGACTCGGCTGTTTTCCTAGCATGGTCTTCTGGACTGCATGGATTCTAGCCTTTGGATGGCATACTAAAATAACATCATCAAGCCTCAACTTCAAGCCATAGTTGAATACCAAGCTACACGAGTCTCCTAGTGGACTACATTTTATGTACGTACTTCTTTGGTATTTGTACATGTATCTTGTAACCCATGTACAACCTTTATTATTATTAATAGAATTTAGCTTATAAAAAAAATAACTTTAAGCCATAGTTCAAAGTCAAAGAGAAACATCTAGGTGGACAAATGTATGCTCGTATGATCACACAATGACAATTAAGGGATTTTTTTTGTCATTTTCACAATGGTCGTTCTAAGGCACACACAATATGATGTGTGTCAAGACATGATTCTCACTTACTTGGGCATGTCACTTACTATGCCATCTAAATCATAGCCTTGGATAAATACACTGAGTCTTTATCCTCTATATTCGGCCTTAAGGCTTTAATGTGAAAACTCAGACATTTCACATTTTATTCACTTAGAATCTCATTTGGGGCATACTGAAGTGATTGTTCAGAACTTATATCAGTCTTATCCTTCATATTGCACAAGAATAAGGGCAATTACTCGTATGATAGGGCCAATCACAAAGTCTTGTGACTAATCAATTAATTGCATATACCAAAAAATGCTCGATGAAAGTAAAACACCAAATTCATTTTACAATCAAAAGTTACAAAATACGTCATTATCATTATAAGATATGATCAAACCCTATTTTTTCTAAACTCATTATATTAGCTCTAAAATCATCTCCAAAAATGGGTTTGGTCATTGGATCAACGATCATCTTGTCAGTAGAAATATACTTGATATTGGATCAACGATGCAGTCTTGCTTCTTGTTGCACCAAGATATGACTCCTCCACCAAGGATGAAGGCATATCCAAAGGTTTACTTGGACTTATCCAAATCACATTCTCAATCGGCATCCGTGAACCCTTTAATCTTAGGTCTCTCCCTTAGTAACATGGGACTAGATTGGATGTTTCACGAAGATAACAAAAGATCCTCTTAATTATTTGCCAATGGGCGGGCCCTAGGTTGCTTAGTAACGTCTCACCAACCCAACCATGAAACTGATGTCCGGCCGTGTACATAACATGGCGTACATTAGGCTCTCTATGGCACTGGCGTATGGGATAGTGCTCATTTGTTCCTTCTATTAGTCTGGTCTTGGGTATTGATTGAGGCTTAGTGCCAGACACTTATCCACAGAGGTGTCAATAGGTTTTGAGTAGTGTATCCTCAGCCGTTCTAAGGTTTTATTTCTCTATGCTTGTTGGGACAAACCCAACATTTTCTTAAAAAGATTTTTGGTAATCTCCATGCCAAGGACATACCTAGCTTAACCTTTATCCTTTATCTCGAAGACGTAGGATAACTATTGCTTAATGGCGTTGATCATTTCAAAATGGTTTCTAGCCAGTAGTATGTCATCGACATATAAAGAGAGAAATATGATTTCTTCCATTATCTTTAGGATATACAAACAGTGGTCTTCATCTATCATGGTGAAGCAAAATGAAGTAATGTCTTCATGAAATCTGAAGTACTATAATCTAGAAGACTGTTTAAGACCATATATGGATTTTTTAAGACGACATACCTTGTAATCTTGACCTGCTAAGATAAATCCAACAGGTTGACCCATGTAGATTTCTTCTCCAAGTATTTCATTAAGGAAGACAATCTTTATGTTCATTTGAAATAACTCAATATTCAAATAGGCAACCAGGGCTAGAAGTTGCAAATAAAGACGATTCTCACTACAAGAGACAATGTTTCTTCATATTCTACACCCTCAATTTGATGAAACCTTTTGCCACGAGTTGGGCTTTGAACTTGTCGATTGATCTATAGCATTGTGTTTAACCTTGAATGCCCATTGCATCCAATTGGTTTTCGTCGATGTGGTAGATCAACAAGTTTCCATACCTTGTATGTTTGCATTGAGTCCATCTCATCCCTCATGGCACTTAGCCATTTTTCTCTATCGAGTGAGCCCATAGCCTCGTGATAAGAGGTGGACTCTTCTACTTCCAAAGGAGTGTAGAATAATACATTTTCTTCAATCTGAAAGTATCGTCGAGAAATTCTTACGCATTTACTCCTTTAAATTTTAGGATCTTGGTACTTGCCTGGTTGATGATCTACTCCCACTAGCCCTTTGGCTCGTTGGATTGACTGTGTGAGAAGGGGCGATCCCACTAACCCTTTGGTTGGTGGGGCTTACGGTCACATCGTCATGGCCTAGATTTTGAGAACTAATCTCGTTCTTAGGCATGAAAGGTTGAGAACTTAACTCACTTTCATGTTGACTCTCATTGTTCGGCAAGTTTCCACCTTGAATAGGTGGGATTGCACTATCTTGGGTGAATTGATGACACACTCGCCCCCCTCACCAATAGATAGTGGCAAGTCTCATTGCAACCCATACAACTGGTTGTCTTGCTTTATTTCTTCGATAGTTGGGAACTGATCCTCTAAAATTCGACATTGGGACTGTCTATTGCAGTTATGGCCGATTGGGGTGTTTACTGGACATTACATATCCTATGAAATGTTCAGGGTATCGAATGAACACACTTTTGGTTGCTCTTGGTCCAAGTTTGCCATGCATATTTGAATATATCTTTAGAAAAAGTCTAATAAATAATTTAATACAATAACGAATTCATATTTTTAATGCAAAAACATATAGAACCATAATCTTTCGAGTAATTATATTACGATCACGAATCGGGAGGCGACTAGAGTCCCTATATAATCCATGAACTCAAATCTTTTCCTTGGAAATGATTGGGCAACAATTTTAGAAAATTCTGTATTTGTTTAAGGATCTCAACGCATGAGAATAAAGAAGAGGAAGTGAAGAAATAGGTAATAAATACGTCCTATTTATAGAGTGGATTAGGGTTTAGGATTAATAATTATTTAATTATAAATTAAGAAATTGACGAATACCTAATTAACCCTAATTTATCTAACCTTGGGCCATTATGTCCACAGTAAGTTTTGTAGTTGGTGCCATAATTCTTTTTTCTGTCACAGGTAGATAGTTGTCTTGTGCTCAGTAACTGGTCATAAAGGTGTACTTTTTGGGATTTTTCTTGTGTACTTCTATCAGTTTCCCCAGAAGTGATCTTGCTCCAGAGTTGGATCTTTTTTTTTTTCATATGTTTCATCCTTCCTTTCCGCGTCAACACCCTCTTCAGTGCTTTTCATGTATTACCGTCCACTCATTCTTAATCAAGGTCTTTAGGTGCTTGTTTGTCAACCAGACATCATAGACTTTGAAAGGTTTGGCCATTCTTTACTTCATCAATTAATATTAGTGGAGCATGATCAAATACTGTGCATGGCAGTCTGCTTTGCACTACTTCAGGCCATTTGTCGAGCCAGTTTTTGCTCACCATAAACGGATCTATCCTCCTTCCACCTGAACCAGTAAAACATGTGAGAGTGGCTCCTAAGAGTGGTAGGTCTATAACAGTTGCTTGGTGCATAAATGAGTTCAATTCTAGAGCTTCAAGCAAAGAAGTAGATTAACCCTTCCTTTTCTTGAGAGCTCTTGACTGCATTAATATCTCCTACCAAGCAATATCTTTGTGCTGTAGTTGATGGATTCGGACAATCATTCATGTCCACATTGTTCTCTTCAGCTCAATCTGGCATGGGGAGTAAACTACTATGAAGCAGACTTCTTCTTGATCCTATGTACCTTCTAGGCCGATGACACCAGTTATTTCTTAGCTTCTTCTTGTCACTGTAAATGTTTTCTTTTTCCAACTCATAATATTCCACCGGATGCTCCCACAACAGGTTTGTGTCTCATTTCAAACTCATGGTGTCTCCAGATTGTTGTAACAAGGTTTCGTTGAATATCATTCATATTTGTCTCTTGTATAAAGAACACTTCAATATCTGTTTTTGAGGATTGGTCTGATGGAGTCTTTTTTGTTCTCCCTCCTAACCCTCTGATATATAGGATAATAACTTCATGGATGAACTAAATTGGCGTCTTTTGTGTTATGCCCGGCCTCCAGCAGACTAGAGATTTATGGGATAACATGCTGGTATAGTAATCCGTTCCTCACATCCATCTCTATTGTTTTTAACTCAAGTGTATGTGCAGCTGGTGCGGAGATGTATTACATCTCCAGTGATATTTTGTGGTGGTATAACAACACATCATAAGATAGCCAATATATTTTCAATTAAGTATGAGGCTGGCCATTGTACCATTTGATTTATTGAATTCACGCAACTTCACTAATAGAAGCATTGAAATTAAATAGAGTCATTTTGATATAATTTATTATTAGCACAAAACTAAGAGAATTGTCAATTATGATACTTACAACTCCATTTACAATATACACATATTTTGTGGTGGTACATAGTGGACTATCATCTTCATGCTTGCATCATGACCCGCTCTATTTCATCAATGATTTATTGTTCTAACTTTTGGGTAGACTGAGCTGCTTCGTTGTATGCATTTCTTGTTTTTGAAATTCATTAATACTAGTGTATAGTGAGTAAATAATTTTTACCAAAATAAATAAAAGGCTAATTGGACAATTAAATATAAAAAATATAAAATAAAGCGATTAAATGTTAAATATAAGAACAACAATTTAAATTTTATAATAGGTATCCCCCTCCCCCCAAAAAAATATGAACTTTTTAAATAGTATATGATGTCTTATGAATAAAACAAAAGATGTAATTTGACAATAAAACCAAGTAGTATGAAAGAACAACTCTTGGTCAATTATATTTTACTAAGAATGAAAGAATAGTTACTTAAAAGAATTATTTTCTGATTTATTGTAAACCTATTTTATGCACATAAGTATATCTTAAGAGTTTAATTGGGTGTCCAGCCGAACACATTTTTTTTTCCATTTCATTCTTTTTTTTTGATAAGTTTCTATTTAATTCTTTCTCCCCAAAACGAGAATTGATATAGCGCAAAAATTGTAGGAGCAAAAAGCACAAGAAAGATGAAGCCCGTATGGATAGATGATTGGGATTGGTGTTTAACAAATTGGGATTGACATTAAATATCTCAGCCCCACATTTCTTGTGTTTCTTGCGCCTATAATTCTTGCGCTATTTCATTTCTCCCCCAAAAATGATATCTTAGGAGTATCTTAACTTCATTCTTAAAAACAAAATATCATTTTTTTTTTCTAGAAGCATCTATTTCTTACAGATGCATCGAGATTGTGTGTGGGAGGGGGTCCCGTTAATTTCAATATCCTCATTATTTTTACTCATTTTGCCTTGTTTTTGCTGCAATAGTAGGTTTATTCATTTTTAAATTAAAAGATAAATAATATAAAAAAAAAATTGAAAGCAAAAAAACTGAATAATATTAAATTAAAATGAAATAAAAAAAAGTGTAATAAAATAAACAGAAATAATAAAAAATGAGATGAATATGAACAGAAAGTTTTATTATATTTTGTCAGTTATTTAATTTTATTCATTTTTACTTTGATTTCATTGTATTTTTTTTTTATTCAGTTTACTTATTTTTATTTTATTTTATTTTGTTTAAATTTATTTATTTTTATCTGAAGGAAAACGAAGGATGCGTTTGGTATCAGGGTGTTAGTAGGTTTTGCGGCAGTTATCCTAAGTTTGCTTATATTTGGTATCCAATTGAGTTATCCCGCCATGCGCTAACAACTCTGTCAAAAAGGATAACTGAAATATCAAGCGGCTGTTTTCAACCCGACTGAAAAGGTAGGTTAGAAATCTATCCCGCATTTTCAATATACTCTGATTTCAAAAATACCCCTCCGCCTCTCAGTATTTACAAGTATGTAAACTCGAAAATAGAAACGAAAAGCCCTTGCCCGACTGAAATCCGCCGTTCCCAAACCTCTCGTGACGCGGCCAACCTTCACTTCGCCTGAATCCATGGCTGAAAAGGTAGCTTAAACATGCATTTTGGTGTTGGTTTGTCGTTCAGGCTTCTTACTATGTTCTTTATTTTGACAGATTTTGCAAGGAATTTTCAGTGAATTGATTCGAACAAGCTGGTATGGTTCATTCCTTTGTTCCATTCTGCATTTTTTGGATTTATGGACTCCTGCGGACGGTTTCTTAGTCTGCTATTTTCATGTTATTAATTTGTCTTGAATTTTTGATAGGTCTTTAATTCGGGTTTAGGGTTTGCAAGACTAGGGTTTGATAGGGTTTTGTAGTTTAGGGTTTAATTCTGTCTCTGGCATGAAGTTTAAAGTTGAGTTAGATACGCAAAGCACTTCCACTGCTGGAATGCATTGATTCTGTTAAAATTTGCATTATTTTCTATGATTTTGCATATGAGTTTTATTCCTGAGAACTGTGATGCTACTGAGGCAGGGGGTGAGGTTTGCTGCTGTGAGTTAGTTGTGCCTTAGTGTTCATCTACTTATTTGAAGAGTGATGAAGGAAAAACCACAATAAATTGGGTGAATTATGTAATACTAAAGACTAGGCTTGCAGTACTACTAAGATTAGCAGGTCTTTAATTTTTGCTTACTGATATTTGTATGAACTTTGATTATTTGTTAGTTCTTCTGGAACGAGTCTCGTGAATCTTTCGTTGTTTCGTTAATTACATGATCTCCTTTTTTAGTCTTCTTGCTTCTTATATTAGTATCTAAACTAATCCTCTTTGGTGATATAACGCAATGGATCTTTTGATGTTCTTATTAATCGTTCAAACCTTTGTAGAAGCTTTACCCAATATTTTAGAAATAGCAGCACAACAGAGAAAGCTTGCTGCACAATATTCTTCGCAAGCGCAACCGTGACCATATTATACCTCCGAAATATACAATCTTAGACAAAATATCAGAAAGGTTGGCTTTCATAGAACGGCTCACGCAAGACAGTAACAGAGAGTGCTTTAAAAATTTGAGAATGTCTCGAGTTGCATTCAAGGAACTACGTAAAATCTTGAAAAAGGAATGTGGCTTACAAGACGACTACTACGTATCAGTCATGGAGAAGGTTGCGATATTCCTTCGTGCTCTAGCGCATCATCAGAAAAATTGTGTACTGCAAACAGACTTCCAACGCAGTGTTCAGACCATTAGCCAGATATTCCATCAGGTTCTACTTGCTGTTCTGAAGTTAGGGAGCAATCTATTAGCTACCCCGGTTCGAGTCGATGAGACAACAACGGACAAGAGGTTCAAATGGTTTAAGGTTTGCGCCTATTTTAATTTAAATGTTTGACTGTTGTATTGCTTTCATTCGCTAGTGTTTGGATGCAGGGATGTCTTGGCGCCCTAGATGGAACATATATCCCACTACACGTTCTTTAGCAGGACGCGCCAAGATATAGGACAAGGAAAGGTCATTTAGCCACCAACATTCTTGGTGTTTGCGGCACAACTGGTCGCTTCGTTTACATGTTGGTTGGATAGGAGGGTTCTGCTGCAGATAGCAGGGTGTTTCGAGATGCTATAACACGACCAAATGGATGGGTTTCAAATGGTTAGCCAGTTCATTTTGGGTTGTAAACATTTCATAATTTGAATCTTTTTTTAAGATTCTACTCTATTTGTGATGCAGGTTCATACTATCTTTGTGACAGTGGATATACGAATGGCCCTGGTTTCTTAACGTCATACAGACAAACTAGGTACCATGTACAAGAATGGGCTAGTGCAAATAGAAGACCTCAGAACTCAAAGGAAATGTTTATTTGCGATACTCTGCTGCAAGGAATATTATAGAGCAAGCCTTTGGAGTGTAAAAGAAAAGATTTTCAGTTCTACGTCACACGACATTCTTCCCAGTGAAAACACAATGTCATATCATACTTGCGCGTAGCCTTCTACACATTTTTTTCATTAATGTTAGCCCACTTGATCCTTTGTTAGAACACAGAGCTCCAAATATTGAGTGTTCACCTACTGAGGGGGATGAACCGTTGATAGACGTTGGGGCGGATACTATCCAATCTGTTAATCCATCGCCTGCATGGACACAGTTTCGTGAGACCCAAGCAAATGACATGTGGGAAGTTTGTTCACAACAGCGTTTGTGCTAGATGTTGTAGACGATAGTTGGACAATAAATACAATCTTGTGTTATGTTATATTCATTTGTGATTTGATTGGCTTACTCACGATTAATGAATGAACTGGTGTCGCCTTTCTTTACTTATTTTAGTTGCTATATTTTGTTTATATGCCTTTTTTTTTTGAATTACTTTGGTCCTTCTGCATTGTATACTAAGGTGTAGTTGTTTTTGGTTTGTGTTCTACATAAATGACTGGATTTGAACACGAACAGGAGGACGTCTGATGTGATTATTGGGGTCCGAGACAAATTTGGATTCTTGCATGGTTTAAAGTAATTGGATCGTGCAATGTAAATTGTAGTAAAGCGCAGCTTCGTGGTTTCTTCCAATCAGAGGCACAAACATGTGGGAGGTCACGGACCCTACTAGGAGCTGCAAATGATGAGTGTTGATTTTCATTAATTATTTTAATTAATTTTATTAGTGATTTTTTGAATTTTTAGTTAATTAGTAAATTTTCTACTTTGTTGGAATTAAATAAGGATGGATTTTTCCTTTAAAGAAGTTTCCAATTCTTTTAGGATTCTAATTAGTCAAGACTCCAACTATACTAGGAGACTTTTGGTCCTTTGTAAGCCTATTTAAAGGCAACAATTTCATTTTTTTGAAAACCAGACGTTTTTGGATTAAAATTATGAACTTGAGAGGAATCTCTTTATTTATTGAATTCTTATTCTGAAGACAATTAGGTTGCATGCATCTTAGAGTTCATGTAAATGTTGATTTTATGATATTCGTATTTATCGTAGACTGTATCCTCGGGTAAGTGTTTGATTAAACCTTTTGTTTACATTCATTTCTAGCGTAGTAGTTGACTAGGGGTTGATGTTCTATGTTTGATTGGGTTTCTACGCATAATACATTTCTTCCATCTCCGTTCTTTTCATCCTTCTATTTCGTGTAACTTTTTGTTGGGTTGCACAATCTATCCTTTTTTTTTTGTTAATTTCAAAATTTGCTCAATTTATGTGGTTCTCTTGATATAAGAATAAGTTAATTATTCTTGTTGGAAATTCATTCATATTCTGAACTCTAATTGTTCTTGTCCCCTTTTCATATCAGAATTTCGAAAATTGCCCCTTTCAGTTCAAAAAGCCTGTCAGGATCTATCTTCGGGAGTCATCTGTAAGGACTTAGAAATCTTGTTTTTCAATTTCATTTTTACTTTTTGAGTCCTTGTAGAGTGCTGCTCATCATAGGATTTTTAAAAATAAAAATAAAAAATAAATAAATTATTATTTTATTTAATAAAAATCAAAAATAAAAGTAAATTGAGAAAAAACTTCTATTGGTCTAGAACACATTATCTTCCATCCTAGAAATAAAGTTTTTATTTTTGGGAGTGGTTTTCAAAGTTCTTTTTTGATATTTTTCATACAATTCATTTCTTCATTTATATTGAGTTGTTTGATTCGGGATTCATCTGTAGTGCTTTGCTGACCGTGTTTCTTGTCTAATTTGCATTCATTAGTAGCTCTTGGAACCTTAGTTCTCATTACACTTGAATTGGAATTCGAAAAAAAAAAGGTAGTGGTAACAGCGAGTGAACTCATCCCCTCACTATATTCTAAGCCTTTTTTTAGAGAAATTGGGAAGAGTGAATTTTGGGGGTTACATCTAGGGAAGTGAGCTCTTACTAAATCTATTTTTTTAATGTTTGTTTGATTGTTTATGATGCAGACAATGGCAATAGAACGATGCAACTCACGAACATGATGATGGTAGATTGACATCCACTGTAATGGATGACCGTGTGACCAACTTGGAGAACATTTTCAAGGAGATACTAGCTAGATTGTTTGCAACACGGGCTGCTGCCCCCGACCCTCCCATCCGAAACCACAGAAATGGCACCCTTGGCAACAGGGATGTACATGAGTAGGATAAGGAGGATCTCCGTATCATTCGAGGACAAACTTATGGTCGAAATTCATTGAAAAATATCAAGTCGACCATCCCAGAATTTTTTGGTAAGCCTGATCCTGAAGCATTTCTAGATTGGCAAAAATGAATGGAACACATCTTTGAGTTTTATAACTTATCAGAAAGTAACAAGGTAAAATTGGTTATATCTCAATTTAAAGATGACGCTTATACTTGATGAAAATATTTTAAGCAGAATAGGGATCGAGATCTAGAGGCACCGATTGAGACATGGAGAGCCATTATTATTCATATGAGGAAAGCTTATGTTCCTGGTTCCTATGTTCTTTAGTTGAAAGATCAATTTCTAGATCTATGCCAAGGTAATTGTTTAGTTATTGAATATCATCATGAGACACTATCCTTGAAATTGAAAGCAGAAGTAGAAGAAGATGTTGAGTCAGCAAATGCTAGCTTCATCTATGGCTTCAATTAGAATATTCGGCATCGATTGGATAGGTACACCCTTCACTGTCATGGTATTGAGAAATTACTATCCCATGCATAAATGATTGAGCGACACTCTCAAGAATCAGCTGCTAATTGCACGAAATCTGTTGTTTCTTCCCAAGGAGGAGTGAACAAATGACCTATATGATCCTTCAAAATCTGATCAAAAGGTGACCGATGAGGGAGATGTATATAGTGAGGATAAGATTGATGAGATCGATCCAAGTGTCCTTAACCTAGTAGTGACCGATGAGATTGTGAATACCGAGTTGGCATGTTCAAGAAAAAAGGAAGTTGTTTCACAAGATGTTTCATTTCTTGTTGAGAAATCAGAAGAAGATTTGAGTTCTCCAACCGACATCGTGGTAGTTCCTATAGCGGATTCTTCACTTGAGGAAAATACAAGAAAGAGTCCAAGTTCTATTTTTCGAGCAGAGACATCCAAATCGGATTCCCTTGTTCGATTTGTATCAGGAACTGCGATGGGCTTCAATGCAGTGCCATCACGATGGGATTGGACAGGAACCTTCCAAGGAATATCTGACATTGATAGGCACAAACATGATTGGATTGATCTGAAATTTTAATTGGAGTTCAAAGACTCATTTGGAGTCTTCATGTTTAAATTAGATTGTCTTTGAATGGTCCGATCGTGAGATATGGATTTTGGAACAAACTGCTCTTGTTCAGTCACGATCTGCTATTTGCAGCACTGTGCAGCCTTGGTTTTATTGGTGATCGGAGGTCTGAACGTATACCAATCGAATTGAAATTTCACCCAATGATAGAAGTCTTATCGATCCATACTCTGAAAAAAGGAGATGAAGTTCTAACGGTTCGATTGTGAGATAATAATTTCTGAACATACTGTTCTCCAACAGGAAGTTGGCACGCGAGTTATGGAGACCAGATCGAGCTTATGGGATGATGCAAATGTGGGAGGTCACGCCCCTGCTAGGAGCTGCAAATGAAGAGTGTTGATTTTCATTAATTATTTTAATTAATTTTATTAGTGAGATTTTCAAATTTTTAGTTAATTAGTTAATTTTCTACTTTGTTGGAATTAAATAAGGATGAACTTTTTCCTTAAGGAAGTTTTCAATTCTTTTAGGATTCTAATTAGTCAAGACTCCAACTATACTAGGAGACTTTTGGTCCTTTGTAAGCCTATTTAAAGGCAACAATTTCATTTTTTGAAAATAGACGTTTTTTTATTAAAGTTATGACTTGAGAGAAATCTTTTTGTTTATTGAATTCCTATTCTGAAGAGAATTATGTTGCATGCATCTTCGGGTTTATGTAAATATTTATTTTATGATATTCTTATTTATCGTAGAGTAGATCCTCGGGTAGACTATTGATTGAACCTCTGTTTTATATTCGTTTCCAGTGTAGTAGTTGACTAGGGGTTGATTTTTCATATTTGATTGGGTTTCTACGGCATAATACGTTTCTTCTATTCCGTTCTTTTCCATCCTTCTATTTCGTGTAACTTTTTGTTGGGTTGCACAATCTATCCTTTCTTTGTGTTAAGTTTGAAATTTACTCAATTCATATGTTTCTCTTGATACAAGAATAACTTCCCGACTCCACGTTTACATTCTGCTGGAAAAAAATCCACATCAACTCAGAGTTCTTTGATGAGGACGTCAGCCCCCAAAAAAGAATAAAAGTATGTGTTAGGAAAAAATTGTTAAAAAGTGGGAAGATTCAGAAAATAATACAAGATCCGCTGTGTATTCCGAGGAAGGTATATTTCACCCCAGACAAGGAGAAGTTGCTAATTCCCGTCTTACAAGATCTAGCGATGGAAGGATGGAAGGCCGGACAAGGCTGGAAGAAAGGTAAGTATAAGCGAGCAGCTAAGAATGTCAACACTATGTTGCGAGTCACCTTGACTGCGAAAAACATCGAGAATAAAATGCACAGCTGGGCGAAGGCATACAACCTACTTAATCAGCTGGGCGAAAAACATCGAGAATAAAATGTCAACACGGTGTTTCTTTCGACAACACTACACACACGGTAATGATGGACTCTGAGACCATGTGACAGGAGATCAAAAGGGTACGTTACATTCGATTGGCCACCGTTATTAGTGAAGTTTAATGTTATTGCTCAGGTTTTTTTGGATTTTTTGGTATTTTAAATCAGAAAAATTCCAAGTTCTTGGCACTAAGAGGGAAGGCATTTTCATATTACGAGGCGTGGGGAGAAATTTTTGGCACTTACCGAGCAGGGGGCAAGAGGGGTTCGATCACGGTAATGTTGAGCGAGAAGTTAGGAAGACGCCTGCAAGTCAGGAGGTCTTTGGAAAAACTGAAGATTTGCCACTAGGTAAAGTTCTGGACCCCGTGAACACTCCCAAGTCTCCACAAGTGAACACTCCCAAGTCTCCCAAGTGAACACTCCCAAGTCTCCACAAGTGAACACTCTGGTAGGTAAAGGTCAAAATCAATCATTTGAGGGTGATTCTAGTGGGAACGGTGAAGCGAGAAGAAGATTGTTAGCAGGCCCCGATGATGTATCTTCAGAAGCTACAGTCACCCTCAAAAACCTCAACGCACTCTGCATTAAGTTCATGGAGGATGGGTCAAAGAAAGAACACAAGGCTGATGCGTTGTTTGAGGAAGTTGCATCTTATACGACGCTCACTTTTTGAAAGAGGATCAAGTTTGTTGATCATCTAGTCAAGAATGACCAACAATACCACATTTGGCGAAGATTAGACGAAGAGGGACGTACTGCTTTCGTTCGCGCTTTCCTTGATGGGGAGCTAAGTTGAATTGTTATGCTTAAGTTCTATGTTGCGGGCATCCTCTTGGGGCACTTTTGTTAGGATACAAAATGTAGTAGGACTTTACTCTTGTTATTCCGTTTTGCTATCAATTGTGAAATTCCATAATTTTATCAAACTCTAAATTAGTCTCTAGTCTTAAAAAGTCATTAGCAAAGGAATAACTAGATGAGTAAATCAACTAGCATGTGGATTAATGCGTGATCATGTTTCACAGATCATTAATACGATGTATCTGTTTAATAGCATGAAATATGAGTGTATGAGGTACATGAATATTGGACTCGACCTATTTGACTTGCTGGATGGATTGTGTTTGTGTCATCAGCAAAGTCATATAGCATTAATTATGTTATCTGAGATATTCATAATTCTGGGTGATGAATATGTATTACGTGGGATTGAGGATCGAGGGGTTATAAAAGTAAGTTCTCGAATATGCATGATTCATGCTAAGAGGTATGGAATATCAAGATGATACTTTTGTCCATCTCATATTTGAAATGTGATTATTAATATCCATAGGCCCCTTGATGCAGTAATAATTGTTACGTATGTAATGTGTGATTATTAGATAGTCATATTTTAATAATTATTTATTGATATATCAAAAAATAATTAATAGTCAAGGATGACACATTCCTACGCTTGGCATTAATTATTGAATATTAAGTGACGAAAGAATTAATACTAAATGGGATTAAAGGATCAGGATGTATATATATTATATCGGATCATAATGAATTGCTAGATGTCGCTTATGATATTATCGATTTAGATATGGATTCTACTGGATCGCTCTATTTGACGAACTAAAATATAAATAATTAATTATGTGAGACATAATTGGCAAATTTCACGGACAAGAACTAATTGGGTTTTGGTGGGACTACCCAATTCAATTGTAATTAAATTGGGTTTAATGAGATTAAATTCAAGTCATAATTTGCAATTGGGCTCGAATTAAAATCGAGCCCGATGATTCAACATTCTATTTGGGCTGTGAGCCCAATGTGAAGAAGAAAAATTAATTTGGGGCTTGAAGCCCAAAATGAGAGAAATATATTTCTCCAGTCGGAATCTTTCTTCACGACGAAGACGATCGTTCAGTCGAGACCGCCGTGTGTCGCCGTAAATTGGATCTAGCAGCCCAATTCTGTCGCCAAGGAGCGCTCTTGGTAGAGGTTTCCTCTATTGGAAACTTCCATGACATATCCTGCACGGATTGTTCGAGTTTTTTGCCAGTGGGCTCTTCATTTTTCCGGCGACTACGAGGTAAGTACGGCTAACCTTGGACTCTAGAACACGAATTAACATAGTTTTGAGCTCAATTTCAAGTTTGATTCCGAATTTAAAAGTTTCCAAAAATTTAGAAATCAAGCAATTGATCCTACACAATTAACACCACGTTATCCTCGACGCGGGATTACACATATCCTGATACCAAACGCACCCTACTAGTTACTTTTTAGTCGCACAACTCACTTCTCATATGAAGCATTGGGAGATTCAAAACTATATTAATTAGTACGGCTTATGTAGCCGAGTGGGAGGTGTTAGATAAAATAAGTTTTTGTCTAATTTATGTTGATTAGAGTAATTATTTATTATCTAATATTAAGAATCCTAATTAAGGTAGGATTATGTCATCCTAATTAGGGTTGGATTCTGCCTCTACTCCTATATAAGGTGTGCAATAGATGCCTAATTCTACACACAAATACATAATTCTCATGTGCCGAGAACCCATAACAAATAGAGTATTGGTTCATGTTCATGGAATAATTAACCAAGGATTAGTTTTCTATCACCGACTCTCAGATCTACACGGCTCTTTCAGCTAACCTACATTCTCGTTGAGCATTTTCAGCTTAAAACAAGAAGAACACAAAAGCTGCAAAGTTGATCCTAGAGTCAAAGATAAGGACAATCTGTTGCTGCCATCGTCGTTACTAAACTAACCACATACAAGACTCTCAAAGCTCTCTGACCATAAGACAGCCATTTTGGGGGTCCTCGCCTTCCTGGTCAAGGTTGTCACCAATTTTTAACACAGGCAAACCGCAAAAGTTTTTCTTATCAAAGCATGACTCCATCTCTTTCAATGGCTTGAGCAATTCATCTCCCCCAAGAGTTGATTTTTGCCTGATTTTCTTTTGCCTAGTCGACATTTGATATGCATTTTGGGCAACTGGATCCACGAGAGTGCTCAGACTTTGAGATGGGGCGACCTGAAATCTGAGTCCGTTGCAAACTGGAAAAAAAGGAAAGATGTATTATTGGATGAAGAATCGAGATGGGGCATTGATGTGCTGTTAGGAAAGACTGGAGGGCCGGGCAGAGCCCTTCAAAAGTTGTGTAACTGAGTTTTCCCGTGCGCGGTCTCGGAAGGCGAGATACAAGTTGGATGCAACTCTTGTCATGATCAGAACTCAGACAGAAGCCCATTCATGCAGAAAAGTTGGTTGTTTTATGAGACCGATTTTTGTTGAATGCAGTCCTTAATTCGTGGAGTACAATTTCAATGGCTCAGATATTTTTGTTAGGAATGGGTTGTTTGTGCGTCGGTGCATGCTAGCTCAGCGGGTTAGCATGCTGCCTTCGACTTCAGGACTTGCCTAGAGGTCGGGGGTTCGAGTTCCCAGTGAGGGGACTTCGACCTGACATTTTGAGGGAATTAGTCGACGGGCCCAGAAAGCCCAAAGGATACCCCGTTCTGTAAACTTCGGATTACCTAACAAAAAAAAAAGGGTTGTTTGTGCAAGCATTTGGGTCGGAGTTGATATGGCGCAAGACACACACGCAAGACACACACCATATTAAAAACACACACCATATTAAAAACACACACTGCCACATCATCCCACAATTGGTGGAAAACTAAAATTTTGGAAAAAGAGAATTTGACGAAAATTCTCTTTCTGGAGATGGAAACAAAATCCGGAAAAACAAAACTCCGGCGAATTTTTAGGAACAGATTTTTCGGCGAACTTCCAGGAACAAAATAAATTCGACGTGTTGACTGTAAGCCATGACGTGAGTCCTATTCCCGATTTCCCTTTGTTTTTGTTGGAAATAGTTGGTTGGCTCGTGCCTATTCATTTGAAATAGGAGTTTACGAGAAACTATACGGAATTCTCTGTCTGCCTAGCCATCCGAGAGGCTAAGACTTGATTCGTGGGAATTAACGAGACTCTGGTAGCCTCGTTCCGGATACTCGATCCAGTTATCATGCTTTCGCAATCAGGTAACATTATTATTTTTATGTTACCGTTATATCCAATATTAGATCCGTTCTAATATTTGAATTACAGCTGCCTTGCAAATACATGCGCTTTGAATCTCGCCAAGTTTATAACTTTTCAAATCTGCCATTTGGCTATCGTATAAGTTCAATTTTTGTAATTATGTCTATGAAGAAACGTTTGCAAAGATTCAATTTTATAAACCATGGTTACGCATCAATTGAAGCAGGCGATGGGAATCAAGAGAAAAGAAATAAAATAATAATAAAAAAATGGTGAAGTGTAAACCGTGGCCTCTTTTTTTCGAATAAATATTAAATTTTCATTTAAATCAACGCAATCTCCGACAGATGTAAAACCTTTTTATCAGAAATGATATAGCGCTAGTATTTCAGCACAAAGATCTAGCTGTCACGTCAGATTCAATGGTCCTCAAGTATTAAACACAACATTTCATTGATTTAACGAGTAGGCCCATTAAATCCTTATGATCCTTATACTGATAATCCTTGCGCTATATCAGAACTCCATTTTTATAGGACACAGAATGTAAAGCACTTTTATATTTTTAATAAGGAAAATGTATTGTTAATACGTTATACGGATCTGAATATACTTTTTTTTAAAGGGTAAGCTTGCAGCAATACATGTGCAACAGTATGTACGATTTTAATCCTGATCTGAATTAGTTCTATATATACTGAGGATCCAGTATTATACAGACACAACTTACACAATATATTTTCAAATAAGTTAAGGTTTAGGGTAAGATGTACTCAGTATTACCTAGCCCTGGGCAGCGGTTGCGGTAAATTCCGCTCCGCCCGCTCCCGCCCGCACCCGCTCCCGCCAGACCCGCGCCCGCGCGGGTAGCGGGCGCCCACGGGCGGATGCGGGCACAATTTTGGTACCCACATTTGTTCGTGGGCGGGACGCGGGTAACACTTTTTTATTATGCGGGTAACACCCGCACCGCACCGCATTGCACCGCCAATGTTTCGCGGTGTGGTGCGGTGCGGTAACAGCTCTTTGCGTGCGGTTCGCAGTATAAATTTTTGGAACCACAATTTTCATGGACGGGATACGGTACGGGCTATTTTGGCACCGCCCGCACCGTTGCCCAGCACTAAGTGAAATGAAGTCGCGGACAGGTGGATCAATTAATCGCTATTTCCAACAAAAATCACTAATCACGAACATTATTATAACGAGGGAATATATTTACTTGAATAAAATTCATTCCATAAAAATTCAACTGTCTAATTGGGCTTTGGGCCTCCATCCTTGTGGAAGAAAGTTTGTTGCTTGGTTATCCCTTCCATTGTTTTTATTGGGCACAACACGACACACAGAATATATATGACTGAAAAAGCCCATGGACATATAGCTATCTAATATATGTCAACTTTATTGTTCTTGAAATTATGTCTTTTTTTTTTAAGTTGACATATTTTCCAGTATTGGCGATACTGGTATCACTAATATCGGTAAGCACCTTACGCCCGACTTTAGTTGATATGTAACTCCAAAACAAAGATATTTTTGCATATTGAGGATCTGCCCCAACAACTCAAAGTAATACTGCGTTTGGAGAAATAAGGATTTCGATATTTGTGCTAAAATTAATGTTGCATAGTATGTTTGAGCAAAAGTTTGATCATATTCTGTTAGGCTATCGTTAGGGATGAAAACTGTCCCTGTGTGGCTGTGTCGATTGCCCCGTTATGCCTTAGGACCGGGGCTAGACATGTCCAAAGCCAACCGCGGCCCGGGCCCAGCCCGGAGGGCCGCCAGACCGCCGGGCCGCGGTTGGCCCGCCACCAACGGGTCGGGCCCGGGTCGCATTCCCGGCGGGTCCGGCTAATTCCGGAACCGGGGAGTTGGCACGACGGTTTAATAATCGGGCCCGTTTTTTTTTTAAATAAAAAAATGTCGGCGGGCCCCGC
>JAOWBN010236799.1:0-12283 GCA_028565015.1 Pinguicula moranensis
ATCAGCTTTGATATCTGATTTGTTACCCTATCAGGAGCTTTAAAGAAGCTGAAATAGTGGGAGGGAATGGAATTTAAGACTGAATTCAGTAGTATCATTTTTTCCCCAGCTGAAATTGCTTTATGCTCCCAGCTGGATAACCTTATTGGTTAATCTTTATTGAGATTGATTTGACTTGTTTTAACTGTTCTAATTTTTACAACATCTAAACATGCATACCCGATCGGATCATATCCGACCCAACCCAACCTGAATCGACCCACTCTACTCAAATAGAAATTTTTTGGACCCTCTCACTTAATATCCTAGCTTCTCCCTTGTGCATGAAGGCAAATGCTCTTGAAGAATACCTCTAAAAATTTGCATAATAGTTTGCTTCGTTCCTTACGAGCAAGACGGAATTTGATACCAAAGTCCCAAGAAATTAAAGATATTCTAGCTAGTCTTGCTTTATCTTCAAAGATTAGGATTTTTAATGTTGATTCTCGACAAAGCCAGAGGAACAAGAAACTACTGAATTAATTCCCGCTCGAACTCATTTGGGAGGCTATTATCATTTGAAATAAGCTTTGACAAAATCAAACAGTGCGGAGCTCTGGGCGATAACAGAATGAGTGTGATATTTGCTACCTATGGGATTATTCGGAAGAACTTGCTATTATGCTGGCGGGTCTACAAATCAGAGTGTCTCATCAGTTCAAAATGCCAAATAAGGATCGGAGGGAATAAATAAGAGATTTTTACAGGAAGCCCAAATGTCTAGAGAGAACAGAGGTAAAATGAGGCAGGAAAAATGGAATTTGCCCTACCTCAGAAGAAGATAGCTAGACTGAGACACCGTGGGCACCTCAGAAAGCTTTGACAGAGCTCGAAAGAGAGCACATTAGGGAGGACAAAGGAAAAAAGTCAGGTGATGAGTTTCAACGATTTAGCTGGCAATCCTCACTACTATAAACAAAAAATGAAACTTAAAACCAGTCCTGAAAGTAGGATAAGAAGGAAAGGATAGGCTGTATCAATGTAATTCACTGTGTAGATGACTGGTCGGCCTATGGGCTAATAAAAATTTTGTATATAATTTGGCAAAAATTTATAAAAAAATTTGGTAGTTAAAGTTGATTAAATAGAAAGGTCAATTAGCCTGCACATTACATCATGGGTGAGGTTCTTTCCTCATGATCATTAACAACTTAACAAACTGCTAGCATTTTAATAACAAAGCAAAGATAAGTGCACAAAGAAAATTGGCCAATTCTAGAAACTTTGCTCGACTACCAGCATACTTGGTATTATGTACGAAAAAAACCTCTGTCATTTTGCAAAAAATAGCGTACTGCAGAGCCACTGGTACCTGAGCCATTCCCCAATGGTGTGTCCACTATGGGTTTGGTTGTTGCTTGCCCTTAACCACTGCCATAGGTTTAGTTTGATCCGGTCTATTGTTTGTGTAGCCTCTGCTTCAAAATCCCAGTAGATTGAGTTTCTCTCTTTCCAAATGCACCATACAACCGCTTGTCACACTGCCTTCCATAAATCAGCTCCTTTGCCTCCCGAAGCCCCATGTGACGGGTTAAGTGATGCTGTAACTTGTTGTGCCCAATATAAAGCAAGCCAAACCATGCATACACTTCAACCCATAATTCCCATGCATTGTGGCAAGCCAAAAAAAGATGTGATACTGTTTCCATGGAGGAGTCGCACATTACATACCGTAGCACGGCAGGATCAAAATTTATACCGCGCCTCGTAAGATTGGCCATTGTATGGATCCTGCCCTATAATAATCTCCAGCAAAATGTTTGTATTCTTTCAGGTGACACTTTACACCTCGTAGCCAGTTCCTTGTTCTGGTTGGCGACTTGTTCCTTAGCATAGAGGAGAACACAGTATGCAGAAGAGACTGTGTATGTTCCAGAGGGGTCCTCTATCCATCTCCATAAATCCAGTCCTAGTTGCAAGCAATATGCGTTTACCACTTGTAGAAGCATTTCCTTTAGCAACGTTGTCTCAATGTTCCTCAGTGGTCTTCTAAACGTTAACCCCCAACTCATCACTTCCTGGGATATAATCTTCAATTCATCTATAGACAAGTGTTTCTGTGTACTTAGCTTGTATAACTAAGCAAATCTTAGAGCTAGGCGTCCACTCCCCATCTAGTTGTACCTCTAGAACAATATTTTATCCCCTTCTTTAGTGGATAGATTCACTCTACTATTAAATCAGTCTTCAGTTGAGTTGTTCCATATATCTTGCTAATTCTGAGACATTCCATCTGGCATAGTGATCAGTTCCTAGTTGTTGTGAAGATCAACTTTCTAAAAATACTTTGAACGAATGATTTGGCACGGCAAATTGTCTGGATCCGTTCTCATGCGCCAGAGCCACTTGGCCAACAAGGTTTTATTCATAAGATGTATCTCCTTGATAACCAACCCCCCATCTTCCATTCTTCTGCACAGATTATTCCAACTAACCTAGTGGATTGACCTCTTCCTATCATGGTTCTGCTTCCACATGAAATTAACCATGATTCTCTTCAGTGTCTTTGTGACTGTTTTTGGAGCTCGGTGCATGGATAGGTGCTAGATAGAGAGGCCTGACCAGACTAATTTTACCAGGCTAATTTTCCTGCCAAAGACAGAAATTTATTACTACAGGAGCTCACTCTCAACTTAATCACCTCTATGACCCCCACATCACACCACACCACACCACACATACACAGATTTTTGCCTTTCTCGGGTTGAACCCTATAGGAAAACGTAGATACATAAAAGGCAATCCAACAGTCTTACACTGAAGCATGCTTGCAAACCTGTCAAGTATATCAGCGCTGATATTTAGTCCAAAGAGCCTGCTTTTGGAGAATTGATAGAAAAGTCAGAAATAAGTTCAAAGATCCTAAGTATGGCTTTCATCACAAAATATTTTCCTTCTTTCCTCCAGCAAATAGCAATGTGCCATTTGCATAATGGAGGTGAGAGTTTGAAAAGTTTGGCAACACTTTTTCATTATACCGAAATCGGGCTCACAATGATAAAAGTTTCATCAACGTCAATATCTTCGATTTGTTCATTTTCCATTATCACGAACGATTATTGTGTCTCTTAAATCAGAATTATATTTGATTCGACATACCCACTTACACTAATAGCTCATTATGCTGGAGGAACGATTCAAGTACCCAAGTACCATTATCCTCGATAGATTTAATTTTATGAGTCATATCTTCACACCATTCATGAGGCCTAATCGCGCCCTTGAAGTAAGTGGGTGCAACTACTGCAGTAATTGCTGTGACGAAGGACTATGAGGAGCAAAAAATGTATGACAAGATACATTATCTTTTTGGGAGGTAAAGATTTTATTAATAAAATAAATAATTATGGATAGATTGCCAGTTAAAAACTACATATCATATGATACATAGTTAATAATAGACGAATATGGTCCATTAATCATCGTGGAGACGACGGTCCAATGATAGGAGACCAAAGTCTAGTATTGGCGTCATGGATCGCGATCCACAAAGTCCACACAAGCACCATCAATTGGGTGTGGACCATGGTCCACAGTGATTCGAACTTCTATCTCAATCACAATGAACCATGGTCCATACAAGGCAAATCTCGGTCCACAATGTCACCCTCCTTCGCTCCTTCTTTCATTGTCTTCTCTTGTTGCAAAAAGGCACATCCTCAAATAATTTCACATCACAAGAAATAAAGAATTGCAAAACCTCAAATCATGCATTTTCCATCGTTTTCTCTTCAAAGGTATGTCCCTGCAGGAACACAACCAAGATGCCAGGAAATCGGTAGTGACCATACGTGAGGCTATACTGTCAAATTAGTCGCCTACAAAATCATTCATGAAGCCACGATCCATGGTAATCTCACCCAATCAGTGAAGTTCCCCCCGTATGAGGAATTTTATGAGCAACTAGCCACAACCATATGTTACGCTAAATCCATTCTATAGGAGAGATGGAGTTGGATTCTTCTTCAAATGTCATAGCGTTTCTCTCATTCCATAAAACCAGATGACTGCATGCCATACTCAAGGACGAAGCCAGGATTTTAAGCGAGGGGGCAAAATTTTTTGGGTTTGAGTAGAGGCCGAGTTTAATCTAGTCCAGTCAGTTATATAAGTTCAGATGTTGTGCTATAAACTGAAAGAGCCAAAACAAGTCGAATCAACCTATAAAACATTCTGGATTAATATTACTATTGTTTGATAAAAATATTGTTTTAACAATATTTTTACTAAGATGTTTATTTAAACAACAATTGTAATGATCGATGTCTCCACAATTTTGCATAAATAGTTTGTTTCTTTATAACAGAAATAAATTCAGAAGTTTGGAATTTGGTTGGTTAACAATCCAGATAATAATTCAACTACAAATAATAATTATGTTAAAGAACTAATATATATATATATATAGGGAAAGGATCCGTTGACATTGTTTGTGACACGATTTGTGACACCGTTTCCTTAAAAGTCTATGTTTAGGGTCCGTGGAGTTCATGGTTTGGAATTTAGGGTTTAGATTTTTAGATATTTAGATTTTAGGGTTTATATTTTTGAATTTAGGGCTTAAGGTTTATGGTTTTTTAAGATTTATGGATTTTAGGGTTTAGGGTTTTTAAATTTTAGGGTTTAGGGTTATAAATCCTAAAAATCCTAAATGCTAAGTCCTAAATCCAACAATATAAATTTTAAGACCTAAATATCTAAAAATCTAAACCCTAAAGCCCACGGACCCTAAACATAGACTTTTAAGTAAATAGTGTCACAAATCGTGTCACGAATATTGTCAACGGAACAGTCCCCATATAATATATATATATATTAATAACTATCTGAAATTGATATAGATAATAAATATTACAAATTCTTTGGAGCATAGTGATTTGAATAGAAAATTATCAATGCTCCCACCAGGGTTCGAATCCATTGTTGGGGATCTTTCGTTGTTGTTGCTTTTTTATTCTTCCAAAAAGAACGGAAAACCCCCTCAAGGGATTCGAACCTTTGACTATAATTGAAGAGTTTTACTACTTCTACCAACTAAGCTAAACAATTAATTGATAATTTTAAGAACTAAATGTATATACAATATCTTAAATGGGACCAAAGTAAAAAAAAATCCTGTATAATTATTATTTTTTTAAATCTTGAAGGGGACCATGACCCCCCCTTTCCCCCTCACTCCGCCTCTAGCCATACTGA
Organism: Pinguicula moranensis; assembly: GCA_028565015.1. Lineage (NCBI taxonomy): Eukaryota > Viridiplantae > Streptophyta > Magnoliopsida > Lamiales > Lentibulariaceae > Pinguicula > Pinguicula moranensis. The sequence goes on from JAOWBN010236799.1 coordinate 5,236, forward strand.
TTTCCAAATCTCAATAACAGGGCTACCCTACCAGAGATCAATTGCATATGATGAAGAAAATGAGTTTCAACGTATAGGTAGCAAATATAACTTGAGCAGAACGTTCATTTATTACTGTAAATGAACTACTACAACTCCTCAAAACTCACATATGTTCCACAACGTACCCCAGTATATTTCCAATTAAGTTGGGATCTAGGGGGTTAGATGTACGCGGCCTTACCTTGTAATCATACAATGGCGCCGTTTCCGTTGCAACCCAATATGCATTGCGTCATTTTATGTATTGAGTTCCACCAATTTCACTAAATAGAAGCACTAGAATTTAATAGAGTCATTTTGCTCTATTCTATTATTATTATAAAGCTAAAAGAATTGTCAATAATGACTTTTCCAGCTTCATTTGTAATAGACAATAAAAAAAAATCATACATGGTAGACGTTAGTTATGCTAATTAACGAAGATGTTAAAAATAGAAGTAGTAAGTGATTACCTTTTTAAGATAAATAACATGAATATTTGAGTATGCCATATAAGGAATCGAATTGAGTTATATATATTACCCAAGAGGGTACCTAGTTTTACAAGAGGCTTCCCGACATTCAAACACACGTTACATCTAACAGAAAACCGCTAGGCCCAAGCTTTGGCAAGATGGTAACTAGTTTTGTATACGGTGGCAACAGAAAGTCTCGTTGCAATCACTTGGGACAGAAGGGGATTTTATTATATAGATGTGTATATATATATATATATATGGTTTTTGCAATAAAAAAAAGTGATTATAATTTTTAATTTATTGAAGATCAAAGCAGGGGCAGGGGACAAGGCAGTAGGCACAACCCGAAAGGGGTGGGTGCCCCCCTCAACCCGTGCCTGTGCCAGTCGACCCAAGTTATATCCCTGTTGTTCCAATAGCCTTTGTTATCCCGAATGTGATTGCCATGGCCATCCACCCACCCAACACCACCCTCACAGTAGATTTCACCCTCGGCGCATTCCCAAGAACCGCCCCGATCCACCCAAAACCTAAAAGTGCTACGGTGACCGCGGCCACCAACACTCCCAGTCTCACGTGATAACTCATGACGAACGCCGCCGCCAGGAGCGGCACCACCGCCCCGACGGCAAACGACAACGCGGACGCGGCGGCTGCATGCATCGGGTTTGGCAACTTCTCCTCCTTGTCATCCACTTCCTTATGGATACTTTGCTCCCTCTCGATCTGAGCCATCTCCGCATCGTACTGCGAGGACACGGAGACGAATTCCCCGATGGCCATGCTACAGGCGCCGGCAACCAGGCCTGCAATTCCGGTGAGAATCATGATCTTCGAATCTTGACGAACCGCCCCGACGCCCATCATGAGTGAGGCCGTAGAGAGAAGGCCGTCATTGGCTCCGAGAACGGCGGCCCTCAGCCACTGAGCACGCTTTGAATAGTCGACGGCGGTTTTAACTCCGTCGAGAGTCGTAGTGTTTGGAGCTTCGATGTCGACATTCCGGGGATGGATTATTTCCATGAAATGGGGAAATGAGATTTTTGGGTATTTTGAATGTGTTATTGTGTTTGACGAGTGTGGATGACACACGAACATAGATGATGGATGCTATTTATAGACAAACGAGGTGTGCTTTTTATGGGGGTGGGTGGGGGTGGGGTAGATTGTTTAATAGTATTTTTCAAGGGGTCGTTTTGATAGTTTTCGTATTTTACGAGCACCAAACCGAAACCTATAAAAATAGTTTATTTGAGAGTTGTGGGGTAACTTGTAAAAACTGCTGAAAAATAGAGTTTATTAAAAACAATGTTTGAAAATTTGCAGCAGCACCCAATTCCAAGTATTCCTCTGAGTTGTGTTCAATACAGGATCAATTTGCTCCTCATTCGATTACGGCATAGCCAGATTTCCCAACACGTACACACTCCCAGTCCCAGAAGTTTTTCCAGGTATCCTTAGCTTGATTCCTCTAACAATAATTCACATTTATTTGGGTACTTATTTTTAGTCAGTACGTTGAATTTGTTTGAGCAAACAATGGTACACAGTCCACGAGATATAAAAACATCCCATAAAGTCTTTGAATTGCTTCCTTAGGCTGTGCATTATGGCTCATTAGGTCCGGTATGGCTACTGGTAATCAAATAAAAACTGGGCCTAATCAATTTATTGGTAAGCAAATTTGACCTAATCTCAGGGGTCGAATATTTACTTTACCATGGCGGAACTATTGGCCCTCAGGGGATTAACAAAGATAAATACCAAGACTGGAAATCAAAATATACCTTTTAATTATCTAAAAAAAAGAAGAGAATATTATTGTATCTCTTAGTTTTGCCTTGTAAAAGTTTAATGAAAAAGTCTTGGAAAATTCAATTTAGGCATGTCAAGCGTACAACCAGGGCATAAGGAGGGGTTAGCAAGGGGACCGGGGGTGATGGTCCCCTTAGGATTTTAATTTTTGTATATATATATATGAAAAAAATATTTTTATAGTTTGGTCTTTCAAAAAAATTATAATTATATATATTTTTTAATAACAGCGCTATCCGACGAATCACTGACTAGTCCATGGGGAACATGCGGGCGACCCCCACATATACCGGGTGCATTCAGGATGAAGCCCGCGGGTCGTGGCCCAGCATTTCAGCGTCAGTGGGACTCGATCCCTGCACCTCTAGGCAAGCCCTGGGCAGGGATTTTAACCACTAGGACAGGCCGTTGGGTTAAATTGTAATATTTATTTAGGGTTAATGTATAATGTTCGTTCATATTACTTCGTACAACACAAAGTTTTTAATTTTGTGATCATAGGTTTGTTTACCCTTGGGCGTTTTATCAATTCTTTTTTTTTAAAAACAAAACCAGATATTGAATTCCTAATGTACAAAGTGTTAATCACTACATCATAGAATATTAATGGTATTTTATCAATTCTAATAGGACTTTGTATTCATATTTTGTTCGAATAGATTTTTATTATATTTTTTTCTACAATTTTTATGTAATTACTTTTTACAGTCTAATATTTTACTGGATTGATAGTCAACTAAATTGGTTGATCAAATTTGTTTTGACTCTTTCAGTTTTTTATTATATTTTTTTCATTCTAATAGATTGATTTAACTTATTTTGTCTCTTCTAATTTATACTACAACATTTGAATGTATATACTCAGTTTGACTAGATTCGATTTGACCCAACACACTATGCTCAAAACAAAAAAAAATTGATCCGCTAGCGGCGGTCTCTCCTCACTTAGAGATAGCGTACTACCAATGTAGTTACATTTACTAGCAAAATTTGGACGCCTAACTGACTTTGGTGGTCACGAGTCACGACTGGGGAGAACTGCGACTTATCGACATTAAAGAAACTGTCCCCCACCTCCCCACTACCCGCCACCACCGAAAGGAGGAAGAATAATTGTCCCCACCAACCCATCCAAATGACTAGCCATCTCTTTTTTTTTTGTAAGTAATTCGAAAGCTGCCGCTTCTTTCAAATCCATGGATCAGCCCGAACAAGCCCCTACCCGGTAACCCCCTAGAGGGACAAGGTTATTGGTGGGACCCCCTACCCCGGTATCCCTCGGGCCCACTGGGCCCTCCGACTAATCCAGAGGTGTCAATTACCAGGTATGTCACCAGCCAGATTCAAACCCCAGACCTCAATAGGCAAGCCCCTGTGTGTTTGGAGACGTGTCCGCTGAGACACGGACGCAATCGACATAACTATACATCTCATAAGTGTATCAACCACCTTATTAAAGGACGAAGAATCTTTAGGAGTCCGTTCAGTTAAATAGAATATTCTGCTTTGATGAAAACAACAAGGCTAACTATCCATCCTCTATTCTCACACCTGATTCATTGGAAACTACGGAGATTCTTCTCCACGATTGTTTTTCGTAAGTGAAAAGTTTTCTTAGATGCACATGATCATGAAATTCTTTTTTGTGGGTGAATGAATGTATATTAATTTTGATACAAGTGGGGATAGAAAAAAAAGTCCACGAATAATCGAATCGAATAAGCAAATTTTTTGGTTATTCGATTTTTTTATTCAGTTATGATTATGAAATATCATAACGGAACCTTTTTCGATTAAGTTACGGTTAGGATTGATCAGTTTCGGTTATAACTGAAAATTGATTTTTTAGTTTTTTTTTAATTTTTAAAATGGTTTCATTTCGTAAGAATAACAAAAAAAATCGGTTATTCGGTTCGATTTTCGGTTGACCGAATAACCGACAGTTTTTTAAGATATAAAATAAAATAAAATAAATGTCCAATTAACCAAACTGATAATCGAATAACCAAAAGAATTCGATTATTCGGTTTGATTCAGTTCGATTATGAAATATCATAACCGAACCTTGCGCGGTTCAGTTGCGCTTATGGCAGCCGAACCAAATAATCAAATGATGATCCTTTAGCTACAAACAACATATTATACGGGTAGTTCAAATCTAAGTAGGACATAGTAAATCATAAAATCCTTTTAGTATACATGTTTGTTTAGACTATCTGAAAGCGATAGCTTGTTCTTTTTGAAACGTACTAAGGTGTTGAAAACGTCAGTTTAAAATGTTTATAAAAGAATTTAGAGGTGTGTTTTTAAAAAAGAAAAAGACAATAGCTATTTTACAATAGCAAATAAAATAATTTAATAGAAAGTTATGTATTTTTTATTTGATAAAGTAAGAATAAAATAATATTTTATTATTTTATTTTATTTTATTAAAATAAATTTTCCTGAAGGTAAAACAAGTTAAAAATTGACTTTAGAACTAAAACTGCAAAAAATTCTTGAAGTTATAAGACTAAAATTGCTATTTTATAAAGTTAATAAAACAATCTAAAGCAACTTCTAATTTATTATGTTCATGCCATTAAATATAGAAGCTGCCTCGATGAATAGCGCTTTGGAGTTTGGACTACTTAAAGTAGATTAGCAAAAAATGTTCTATTTTAAAATATTAAAAATATTTTTTTAGCGAAAAAAAGAAGCTTCTTAAATAACCAAATAGTCATATAAGGGAAGTAATATGCACAAGCTAGGGTGAATAGGTCCTAATAAAAAACAAAAATAAATGAATCTAACAACACCTCGGACGCGTTTCAGACGAAGGCGAGGCAAGCATGACGTTATGTCTCAATAACATGAAGAAGTGGCTGAAAAGTATCATAAAAGGTTGTGGGCCATCAATATAAAAATTGACTAAAAGGTATGCACAAAAGTTTATCATAAGCATTGAATCAAACTTAAAAATTACTTTATCCCATCCAAGAGAATAACAAAAAGAAAGGCTATGGAATAAAACCGAGTCAGTCAAAGATTGGCTAAAGCTCAATTACCATATGAATCCCGAATCATACCTCCACAACTGCTAGTGCTTGTTATGGAATTGAATTCAAGCCAATCTTGAAAAAGTGAGAACTTATATAGCGTAAGAAATCTTGCACAAGAATTCCATAAGAATGGTGGACCCCGCATGTTTAACACCATATTGACAGTTGGGATTGGTGTTTAATACGTGAAGATTGGTGTTAAACACGCGGGATCTACTATTCTTATAAAATTCTTGCTAAAATTTCTTGCGCTATATCATTTCTCTAAAAAGTCGATCCCAATATATAACGTTAAGTCATTGCAAAAAAGAAGAATGTGGGCGACAGTGAACCAGTGTCCCAATTTTAAATATTTTTTTTTTGATTTTTTCGAAGTTAGAAACTGCTTTAAAAAGTTGTCAGTCGAATCATTTTTGAATTCTTCCATGTATAGTTGTTATCATAATAACCACGGAACTTTTTTAAGTCAACATAAGTATTCCTAGGGTAACCGCCCTTTTAAATCTCTATTACAAGGACTATGACAAGTCTTGACTCATCAGTTTACTACATACTAGCTTTGGCTGGTCATCGAGAAAATTAATTAACAAATGTAGTTGTCGGATTATTGAAATTACAGTGGTAGGAATTTATTCGATGCTAAAGCAATTTTAACAAGAGGAATTCCAAAATTCAATCAGATTCTAGATATCCGAAATAAAATATTTTCAATGGAAAATTTCACATTACCAAATATAGGATGCAATGCAACGTGGCGTGAGCGGGGGGCAAATAGTTACCAATTGTCATCAATAGGTGTTTCCATGCATACGAATTACGAGCTAGTCCCAAAAAATTGGATGAAGTTGTGGGTTGTGTTGAATAATTTTGTCATGCTGAGGGAATTGTTCCGTATACAGGTCTAGTGGACCCAACTTCCGTGGGCGTCACAATTTTTATAAGGTGAGTGTGTGTTATTTGTATAAAAATTTGAATACCAAAATAGTTAATTATAACTTCACAATTACTTATATAGTTGATTTGTATTTTTATGTACAACTCATTTGTGATCTTTAACTTTTCCGTTAGCTAGTCCCACATTTTGCTCCATATGTTTTGTGCCACCTAATGTGTGTATTAGTCATGATTAGGACTCTAAGTTAGGATCTACTCTAACACTCTACAAATTCGTTGTCAAAACACAATAATTTGATACATTTTTTCAGAGTAGTGATATAGGTGAAGAAATTTATGAGTAAAAATTACAAAAAATTATTTTTTGGACAAAAATACCCCCAAACTTTAAGTTTTAAAATTTAACTAAAATCTTAAACTTTAAATCCTAAATTTTAATTTTAAATTCTAAATTCTAAAACTCTAAATTCTAAAATCCTAAACCCTAAATTTTAAAACCCTAAATCCTAACCCAAAATCCTATACCAGCATTAATTCATTATGAGGATATTTTTGTCCAAAAATTATTTTCTTGTGATTCTTGATCATAAATTTCTTACGCTTAATCAGTTCACATTTTTTCAAAACTTGACTCACAATGTCATCGACTGGGAAAACGCACGAATGGAAGGGCACAAAAAGCAATTGACAGCTTTTCAGATGAATTTTTACATGTAACACATATGCCCTGTTTTGCGCAACCTTCTTAAAATTATAATCCAATTATAAGCACCTTTTTTCAAAAAATAACTCTTCATT
>JAOWBN010236810.1:0-12283 GCA_028565015.1 Pinguicula moranensis
TCCTATCAGGTCGCTCTATCTGGTGAACTGAAGAAATAAATAATTAATTATGTGAGACATAATTGGCGAATTTCACGCATGCAAATTAATCGGGTTTAATGAGATTAAATCCAAGTCATAATTTGTAATTGGGCTTGAGTTTCAACTCAAGCCCATATGATTTATTCTCAATAAAGCCGTGGGCTTTAATTGGAAGAGTAAATACAATTGGCCCTTAAAGCCCAATTGGTTAATAATGAGATATAATCTCATTTCGTTCGGTCCAAAGAGATAGACGTGAGTTCTGTCTTCTTCATGATATTTCCACTGCGTTCTTCATCGCGAAGAAAACGAAAAACGACCAAACGAACGAATTTCTTGCGTGAGCTCGCCGGATACGGGTCTAGCAGCCCTTCACTAGCCAGGGAGTACACGTGGTAGAGTGTCTTCTACTTTGGGGACTTGTGGTTCAAAGCATCCCATTCGGATTTCGTTTGTTGTCCGAGTTTCCGGCAAGTTCGTCGTCTCCGGCGAGATCTAGGTAAGTATAGCTATCCTCAACATCTAGTACACAAATTAAACACATTTTTGGGTCTCGATTTCACAGTTTGTCCAAATTTGAAAATGTTCGGAACGTTAGAAATCGACCCTTGAGATCCAATACAACTAGCATTGGATTCCTCGAAACGGGAGACTCCAACTAGGGTAGGACTCTTTTGGAATGGTTGGATTCAATTTGGGTAGAATTATTTGGAACTACAGAGTCCAACTAGGGTAGGACTCCTTGGGACGTCCCCTGGCTCTTTCAGCATTTGCAATAGATTGACCCATGGCGCTAAAGCTTTTCGTTTGATTTCCTCTTGCTTTCTAACGACTCCCAGTAACATAGTCAGTGCTATGTTCATCATTCTAGTCCTTGCACGCGTCATTGGTCCTTCCATGTCCTACAAGGGATCAACAATGAGCTTTTGATCTTGGACATTCACATCAGTCCTACATGCCTGTGCAAGCTCCCACTGAAGATCAATCATCCTATAGGACTAGGAAAGGACAGCAATTGGCAACAAATATATTGGGAGTTTGTGATACTCAAGGTAAATTTGTATATATGTCTGGTTGGGAAGGTTCAGCGGCAGATCCAAGGGAATTGAGGGACGCAATGACTTGAAGGTTAGGCCTTAAGGTGTAACAATGTATATCCACACCCTTTTAAATAACTTTGTTGAGTTAGACCCGAAGTTGATGTGCATGACACTAACATAGTTTGCTCTTTGTAAAGGTTGTTACTACCATTGTGACGGAGGGTACATAAACTGTGAAGGTTTCCTAACCCCTTATAGTTCCACAATGTACCATATTATGGAGTGGGGGCCTGGCCCTAGGAGACCACATATCACACATTCAATATGCGACATGTAACAGTTCAAAATGTCATTGAACGGGCATTTGAAATTTTGAAGAAACATTGGGCGGTGTTGAGTAGACTGACCTATAACCCCCTTAAGACTCAAACAAATATTATGCTAACGTGTTCTTAGCTTCATAATGTCATTATGAACGAAATAGCAAACAACCCATTATTGGTTTCTAGAGTTGTTGATGAGGAAGTGAACAATATGCTGATGGATTACTTGGAAGAGTATATTTAGTTTGTTCAATCCACACAGGCATGGAATAAAAGAGAGATGATTTAATAGACGAACTCTTTGCAGCCTACAAAGGTCAAGGGAAAACTCCAGAATAACCACCAACAAATGGAACAGAAGTTTGATTATGCACAATTGTTGTTGTTGGGTTATACGTGACTGTTGTTGTTCTCATAATGCACTTGTTATGTTATGGAGATTGTCCACAACTAAATGTCTTCCGTTATTGAGTTGATTGTCCACATCTAGTTGTGTATATACATTATCTATTTTTTGTGTCTTATGTAATTCTTCATGTAGGGGAAAAATTGAGGATGAAACCTATGATTGTTCTGACTTCAACCGAGATTGCAAGGAAGAGGAACAAGAAATGCCTCAGGCCAAGCCAAATTCTAATGGAAAGAAACTATTTAAGAGCCCAACAACTCCACGCACGGGGTCTCCATCAAAGAAAGAAAATAAGGGGAGAAAGGCTTCACTAAATAAGAAGGTATACTTCACCTTCGAAGAGGAGGGGCCATGATACAAGTCATGAAAGAGCTGACTTTGGAGAGTTACACGACATGCACAGGGTGGAAGAAATGATACCAATAAAGGTGTACAACAAGGATAAGACAGGTTGGCATAACGAAAAAAATGATAAGACAGGTTGTGCGAGGTAGTACGGTTAAGGGCGAGAACATCGTGAACAAGATTCATGTATGGAGAAGGGATTATAGTCTGTTGAGTGAGTTTGCATACACCTATGGTAGACAGTCCTGAGCTGTTGATAAGTTGGTTTTGTACCAACTTATAATTGACTTTTATGCTTAAATCTCGTTGATCCTCAAAAGACAAAAGTGCATTTCATACTTGTTTCTTGTGTTTTTCAAGGGTTCAATGAATATGCTATGCAAATCGGGAAATAGAGGATAAATGACAACAATCACGAGGCCATGGCCTCAAATTCTACAGTTCGCAATTCCATCTTGGATACCACATATTCTTTTGGCAGGAAAAGAGATAAAAAAAAACTATATAGATATGGAGTAGTGGACGGACGAGCTTACCCTCACTTATAGGGAAAATATCTCCCCCAAAGTTTCTCTTGGAAGCCAACGATCTTGTCACTACAAAAAGTGAATATCACATCCATCATGTAGAGTCTGATGCACTTGGTTGATTAACCCTTTGAAGAAGAAGCTCGAGAGAGAGAAAAAAGAGGAGCTCCGACAACTCTACTATTCAAACGAGGGATTTTTCTTGAACTATGAACTCAGTAATTGTCTGTTCTTGTCAAGCTTGTGCATCAAGCATGAACTAAACTCGTATTCTAAGGTATGATGTAGCCCTTTGTGTATTTTTGGAAGTTGTTTTGAATGTTTAGCTTTTTGTGGAAGATGTTGATGTTGTTTAATTTTGTTGCTCTTTATTACTAACTAGTATGTGTTTGACCAATATTTGCTAGTACTTTAAGCTTAGTTCAAAATTCGAGAGATGAGAACTAAGCTATAAGTGGTCAAACTAACCTCAAGTACCATAAACATGAGATTTAAGCGATGAATGTTATTGGGAAAGATGCTACCGTGTAAGGATTTCACGAGGTTAAAGCCTCTTGGTAAGTCGCATGAGATTCGAGAGATGAATGCAAACCTACTAAGGGAGGATTTTGTGAGTTAACAATTCTTGGTATATTTGGGCATGAGATTCGAGAGATAAATGCTTACATACCACATAAGAAGAGCTATTACTCTAGAGAAATTAGTAGATAAAAGAGTAAATTTGGAGGACAACTAAGCAACCGATCTAAAAGCTAAGTTGAGAAATTAACTTTTCGAGATGCACTAAGTGGTGAAGTCATTCGCCCTAGATCTTTATCCAAGAAAAGTTATCATTTACTTTGTACTTAGTAAATTGAAAATACCAAAAATAGTACTTTGTATGGATATGTTCATGTTACTAGTGTAGTGTAGGAACTAAATCTGCCAATCATTGGTCCAAATTGTATTTGTGCTCACTGAATTTGGTGCTTATCATCTTCAATTCTAATGGTTTGACACTCATTTTCATCACTCTATTATTTGTTACGACTTGTGCACTTACGAATATAGTTGACGCACTAGTTCAACCAACAACTGTAGAAGTAGCTAGCCAAGGTTAGATTGTTGTTGTGTTGTTGTTTTTTCTTACCATAATTGATTGTCACCTAATCTAGGATTGATCTAATGTATAGGTAAACAATCTGGTGTGAGATCTTCAGCAAGTATCGGGCGCAAGGTTCAAAGATCGCAAATTTCTCTATGGTTGAAGATGATTTGGATGCCTATATATCTAATGATGATGCGGAAGGAAGAGGAGACTCTTCCCAACCAAAGAAAACAGATCTCTGAAAAGGCTGCGAGCCTGCACCCTTCAACTATTGAAGTTGAACCTAGTGGCAGCCAGAATAAGAAGAGAAAGACCATCACCACAAGTCAAACCAATTTTTATAGCAAAGCTAGTGAGACGTTTGAACATGCCGAAACTATGTTCGTAAGAACAGCCAAATTGTTCAAGCCCCAAGAAGTTTAACTGGAGAGGTTAGAGGAGAGGGAAGAACATGATCACAAGAAGGCAACTGTGTTGCTCAAGAATTTGTAGAAGTTCGAGAACCTAAATTTTGAAAATAAGTTCGACCTAGTAGATCATCTCATATTGCACCCCATGCAATATGCCTTGTGGAGGAATCTAGGATGTGAGGACTTGATGGAGGTCTTCTTCAAGGGGAAGTGAGGTACAGTGGAGCCAATAGGTTCACCGAGTGAAGCAGAGTAGTGAAACTTCGCATTGAAAATGGTGTTGGATTTTCTGACATCCTGTCTAGTTTATGGTCTTTGGTTGGTACTACTTTTTTGAAACTATTGTTTGTGGTTTATGGTTGATTTTATCATCGTCTGAACTTATTGATCTGTTAGATTATGCTGTAGGCAACAATGCATGGTCTGAATTTGAACTTATTTTCTGTTGCATACTTTCATTTGAGTTCATGTTCATGCAGCATGATGAGTTGAGTTCATGTCTATTTTGGAGTTGTATTTGGAGTTGAGTTCATATCTATTTGCAGTTGGACTTATCGAAGTTGTCTCAGATACCGGATTGAAAGTGGAGCTATTGATCGTGAGCAGAGAACTCTCTTTGACCTTTGCCGGAAAACAACTAGCTGAGCACTATTTCTAGCCAGAGAAAGAACATTGATCCACCAAATCAAAAAACGCACAAAAAAACATCAAGTGAACCAACATTGATTTGGCCAGAGAAAGGACATTAACTCGAATCGTCAACTTTGACGAAAAAAAAACATTAATCCATCAGACCAATCAATTGTACCATGAACCATGTTCAAACAAAAATACAAATTTGTAGTAGAGTTATAAGTCTACACACACAAAAAAAACCATTATTGATAGATGTTACACAACCACAAAAAATAACACTTTATCCAATTTACACATACTTAAAAAATGCTCATTGAACAACTTCAGCAACTAAAGTCGAGAAGAGCCAAGACAACATGTGCTGCAGCTTAATCTCCAAACCCCTACACCAATATAGGTGTTCGTGAAATGGAACAACTTGTCCTAAAATGATTGAAAAACTAATGCAACATTTTGTTACAAAAAAATGCAGTAAACGATAGAAAAAGTGAACAGATTTGTCCAACATCAAGGATCTACCTTTAGACACAACTCAATATGTTTGAAAATAAGAAACAAAGTCAGAGATCTACATTTTTCTCCACATTGTGTTTAAATCCAGATGTGTGAGGGGGGTGGGCGGGTCCTAGCTACATACCGGGGTAAGGGAGCCACTCCACAACCTCCGTCTATATAGCCCTACCAGATCCATTTTTCTTTGTGGTAGTTCTGCTTCCTAACCCTAAAGAGTCGGTCATATTGCATCTTTCCAGTGAATGTCTCTTCGCTGAAGGACTTTCATTGTAGGTAGTCTCTGACCCTTCGGGTGTTGGATTCATAATACTGGTCGGGAGAGGGGTCATCGATCTCGATTGGCTTTTCAACCAAATCGCCTGGTCGTAGTCAAATCTCAAAGGGGCTTGATCGTCCTATTTTTTTTTAGGCCATGGACTTCTTATGGGAACTTTTCCCAACGGCATAAGTGAAGGGAGAACCTTTTCGAAGAAATTCAAAAAGCATCGGGGGTGAGAGCAGAGCAGGTGAGAACGACGATTAGGAGAATGGTGAGGGTTAGTCTCGATTCTTCGAAGGAGAAGAGAGATGGAGCCGGGCTGCTAGGGTTAGGACAAAGTGTAGGGTTAAGGGTTATTTTGGTAAATCAATAAGTTGAGAGATGATGTAGTGAAGTTATACCACGTTTAATCTACGTCACCAAACACATCCCAACTTTTCTCAGTACCTCGAGAAGGTGTGTAAAAAAACATATTGGAGGTGTTTGAATACGACATGAACGTCGGAGTTATACTTTAGTTGGGGTTATTCTAATCCTATTGCCAAACCCTAGTTGGAGTAAATATGGTAGGATTGTGAATTGAAGAGATTTAGATAGCGCGATTACAGGATCATATGGATTGCCATTTTTGTGTATAGGAGAGAGAATATAAGCAATAAAATTTTTAGAAAACTTTTAACAAGATATCCTTTTTTTTTAATTGGTATCGGAGCGTACACGAATTTTCTTTTGCATTCCTAAACTCTTCCACAGTGAAGATTTTTCATAATCAAACCATGGTAGTGTTGTGGGAATATTATCCAGACTTTGTGAAAGAAAATATAACAAAATAAGGCAACAACACAAGATTTATATGGCTCGGCCTGAAAGTCTACATCCATGGGAGAAGAGGAGAATCAATCAACTAACAAAAAAACAACATTCTCGTGATACAACAGAGACACGGAGAATAACTAGAAGATACTGAGAAAATCTCTCAAGTCCCGCAGACACAGAGAGCCACATCCTAAGTCTCACATCTCTCTATTTTTTTCCACCCAGTCTCTCTTCTTTTTCTTGCCTCTCTTCTCAACCCTAATAATTAAGAGATCTCATATTTATAGGGATGAATTCTAATACTATTAGAATTCTTATAAGGAATATTAATTCAAGTCAAATACTAAGAATTAATATTAGGAAAATTCCCAATAATCACCCCCTTGACTTGAGTTCTTTCGTATCACGAATAAACATTGTTTCTTCTCCAACCACCCCTCAGAGGTAGCTCCACGGCGTGTACCTGCCAAGCTTATGTTGAACTTGCCAAACAGAAGAGGACATCATCGTCATACCTATGGGACCAACAGGCTTCACATAAGTAGAAGTACTCGCACTTCTCTGACCATACAGAAACTCTTCGTGTTTGCTCAAAATACGATCGTGGTTTCCAACACAGACGAACATTTCTCACCAAGAGGATATCTCTTTTTCAATTCATACACACGACTTTCACTCTTGCAACCAGAGTGAATCATCGATCTTGGAACACTAGCTGACACTCCAAACCACCATTAACAAGCTACCACAAGTTATCAAGCTACCACGATACACAAGCTTCCACGAGCCTTCCCTAGCTCCGAAGCTTCTAAGTCTTCACGACTTATCAACAACTATGGTTTCAAGCTACTTGAACTTTTATTCCAAGCTTTGATTGACTTCTTGTATAGCTTAAATTTTCCAGTTCCTCAAGATAAGATCAGTTCCTGAAGATAAGATCTGTTAACCGCAATGTCAAGATTGCCTTCATCTTGACCCAGTCACTCGCAAATTTGACACAAACCACAAAGGTTATCTCGCTATACCAACCAGAAGATAAACTAAGAAGCTAACGATGTTCTCTCAGATATCCCAATTACAACTCCAAGTAAACAGGGGCATCCCAACATACTGGAACATACAAATTACCATAAACTGCTTTAAAATTCAGCCAATTCAATAGTCTAAAAAACCTGTCCAACAAAATCCCAAATCCCGCGCCTGGTTTTGTGCATAATTTGTCTCATACACTAAAACCTTATGTATTCTCTTCGTCGTTCCATGGGATTTCTAATGGCACCAAAATTGTAGCAATCGGAGCTGTAGAACTCCGGCAATCGTTGGTCAAAGTTGATTACTGCTAAATTTCGCGAACAATAGGGTTTTCATCGAATCTGATGAAATCGGGACCTATCCCGAACACACATGGCCACAAAACGATAGGGCTTTTGTTCCTCTCTCAATGGGATTTCAAACGACACAAAGATCATCACGTTTGGAGTCTTCAATCTTCAAAAATCGACGATCAAAGTAGCAGTGACACTTGTCAATTTGGGAGATTTACTCAAAAAATCTTCCCTTTTTTTCTTTAACAAATTTTGTGCCCAAAATATCACAAATATCTCATAGATCTTGAAACACAACCCAGATCTCACAACCTCACTCTGATACCACTTGTTGGGGGAATATTACAGAAAATTTTTGAAAACGGAAATAACAAAATAATGCAACAACACAAGATTTACATAATTCGGCCTGAAAGCTTACATATATGGGAAGAGGGAAAATTAATCCACTAAGAAACAACATTATCGTGATACAACAGAGACACAGAGAATAACTAGAAGAATAACTAGAAGATACTGAGAAAATCTTTCAAGTCCCACAGACACAGAGAACCACATCCCAAGTCTCACATCTCTCTATTTTTCTCTCACTCAGTCTCTCTTCTTTTTCTTGTCTCTCTTCTCAACCCTAATAGTTAAGAGATCTCATATTTATAGGCATGAATTCTAATACTATTAGAAGTTACAAGGAATATTAATTCAAGACAAATACTAGAAATTTAATATTAAACAAATTATTAACAGGTAGATATCAATGACAAGAAGTCGTAGTGGCTACTCCCTCCACAAAGCTCTTCAAACTGCATTCAGGTGAAGCTCCCGGTAATATTATTTTACAGGTCGTATTTTTTTGGCGTCAACTATGGTGACTGGATACGCGACGTTCGTGTATCTTTGCTAGCTAGGCGCAAGTGGGGCTTTGTGGAAGGACCGGTTGAACAACCAGCTGACATAAATGACCTGGAAGGCTGGTGGACGATACACTTGTTGATAATGAACACAATTGAGCCAAAATTGTGCTCGACCATCTCGTATGGTGAAAACGTTAAAGAACTATGGGAAGCTATCCGTGAATGGTTCTCTATAGGAAACGGATCACACTTGCACAAATTGAAGGCTGAAATCGCTATACGCAAGCAAGGTGGTGAACCAACGTGAACTACTTTGCCAAGATCAAAAGCTAGTGGGACGACTTGCAGAATTACGAACCTGTTCTCTCTTGTACCTGCAAAGGATGTACATGCAAAATTGGGGCTGATCTGATTAAGCACGCAGAGAATTAAAAAGTACATCAATTTCTGATGGGATTTTTGGAACAATTCGATCAAATATTTTGAATGGAAATATTCTTTTAAATTTGCTGAGGGTTTATTCTCTAATTGTTTAGGAGGAACATTTGAAAACTATTACTAAATCTCGTGATGATAAAGGTAAAGCCATGGTATTTGTGGCTCGTACATCTTCAAATGATGTCACTGCTAAAGGAAAAAAAGGTGGGGTGGTGCACCGATTGTAAAATTGCAGGCCATGACACAGCCAAATATTTTTGGTCAAATCGGCTATCCCGAATGGTGGAGAAATTGTCCAAATAAAGTTGTTGGCAATGCAGCTGTACTGTGAATGTTCCTGATACAACACTGGCTCGTGTGGATGTGAATGCACGATCAGCATTTCCAGATCTGTCTGCTGCTCAATGGGACACCATTTCGGAGCAATTCAGAATTAACACTTGCCTGCATAGCTAATGGTTGGAGCTCAATGCTTTAAATATCCTTTAAGTCTTTGCTTAAAGGAAATTTTCGGCAATCTAATCGACCTATGCTATAAGGTATACAGGCATAGCTGCGTCTTTAGTAAGATAATGACACCTGTAGTCATTCATATAGCAGCCTGCATAGCTAAGAGTCAAAGAATCAATTTTTCTCATCTTCTGTGTTTTCCTTATCCATTACTTTATGAAGGAACCATGTAATATGCGACTAGTATTTGATGTGTACCTAGACTCTAGTGTCAGATTTTAGACTCCAGTGTTTCAAATTTTACCATTTTTTTTCTGTAACTCTTACCTCTCGTAAGATATTGTAAATACTTTTTTTTTTATTCAATGAATATTTTGGCTTAGCCAATATAAAAACAATGGGGAAAAATTAAATGGTAAGCAAAATTTATGGTTACTTGACACGGAGCCTCGCAACACATGACTAGGTTCTCTCGTGACATACAGAAAGTTGAACACATCTCACATTTCACAATGTATTGTTGGGATGCTAAATGATGCTTGTACGAGTTTTTAGTTCCTGATATGAAACGCACATTAGTATTTGTTGCTCAGTTTACCAAACATTTGAAGTCTTTTTTGCCTTTTCTTACAAAATTTTGTGTGATATAGGACCGCAGTATGAGAACTTTGATTGGAGTGGGAATATAGCGTGCCAATTTCTATTATTTGAAGGGGATAAAGACTGCTACTGCATTCTCTGAGACTGATTCTAGGCTTTGCCTCTTGAGGTTGGATCATCCCTTAAAATCGTGTGTTACATTCTAGTTATGATATTTAGGATGTTTTAGTTTGTGAGGTGTGTTTTGGTGCAAAGCAAACTCGTGACAGTTTTTCCAATAGCGCCAATAGGGCAAGTTCGCGTTTTGAGTTAATTTATTGTGATATTTGGGCCACGCACAAAATCTTCGAGTGGTGTGAATTATTATTTTTAAATATTTTGGATGATATGTCGAGGGGCGGTTTGGATTTACCTTATTGCTGAAAAATCTCAAGTTCCCAAAATAATCTCAGATTTTTTCTCTATGGTGGCTAGACAATTCAATAAAAAATTTCCAAAAATTTAAACTGATAATGGGAGCGTGTTTTTATGCTTACAACCATATTTTTTAGCCAATGAATCCTACATCGCACTTCTGTTGTAGGAACACCACAATAAAGCTGACTTGTGAAGCGTAAGCACTGCCATATCCTTAATGTTGCCTGTGCTTTGAAAATTCATGCTACTATTCTTGTTGAATTTTGGAGGAGTGTTTTGGCAGTAGGTTATTTAATTAATCAAACTCCGACTCCTTTGCTACAAGGCAAATCTCCTTATGAAATTCTTCATGGAAAAGCAACAGAATATCAACTGTTAAAGATATTCTACCGCCTTGTCTATGCACGTAGTAGGTTGTAGATCTAAATAGATTCATAACTTCTATTGTGCGAAACCATGATAGAACTGTAATCCTTCAGATGATTATGCTACGAATACGAACCGGGAGATTATCAAAGTCCTCATATAATCCACAAATTCAAAACTCTCCTCCGGAGATGGTGAGACAGTAATTCAAGAGAACACTCTATTTGTTTTGGGTTCCAACACATGATAATTGTGTATTGGTGTGTTGATAAGTTGGTTTTGTACGAACTTATAATTGATTCTTATGCTTAGATCTCGCAAATTCTCAAAAGATGAATGTGCATTTCATACTTGTTTTTTGTGTTTTGCAAGGTTTCAATGAATATGTCATGTAAAGACGAAAATGAAGGATGAATGACAACAATCATAAAGTCATTGCCCCGAATCCCACAGGCCGCAACTCCAGCCTTAGCACCACCTAATATTTTACGTGCCAAGGGAATAGTGGATGGACGAGTTTACCCTCACTTAGGAGAAAATATCTTCCCGGTAGCTTCTGTTGGAAGCCAATGATCTTTTCACAGGAAAAAGGGACGATCACGTCCATCAAAAAGGAGAAAAATGAGGTTTCTTTGTCAGCAAACTACTTGGAGAAGAAGCAGGGGACCGAAGACAAGTAGCTAGAGACGACTCTTGAGGAGAAGAATGGAAGAGCTTTTGTGACTCCACTATTCAACCGAGGGGGGTCCCTGAACTACAACTCAAAACTTGTTTATCCTTGTGAGACTTGTGCATCAACCATGAGTTAAAGCCATTGTCTAGGGCGTGATAAACCCCTTTGTGTATTTTTTAGAAACGTTGAATATTTAGCTTTTGGTTAAGATATTGAAGTTGTTTAGTTTTATTGTACGTCACTATTAACTAGCATGTGCATGACACTCATGTGTTAGTACTCCAAGCTTCGTTCGAGATTCGAGAGATGAGAACCTAGCTAGAAATGGTAAAACTAACCCCAAGTACAATCAATATGAGATTTGTGAGATGAATGATGATTAGAAAGGTGCTACCGTGTGTGGATTTCATGAGATTAAAGCCTCTTAGTAAGTCGCATGAGATTCGAGAAACGAGTGCGAACCTACTAAGAGAGAATTTTTTGAGTTAACAGTTCTCGGTATGTTAGACATGAAATTCGAGATATGAATGCCTGCATACTGCATAAGAAGAGCTATTACTCTAGAGAAATTAGTAACCAAATAAAGGAATCCAATGGGCAACCAAGCTTCCAAACCTACTAAGAGAGAATTTTGTGAGTTAACAATTCTTGGTATATTAGGCATGAAATTCAAGAGATGAATGCTCGCATACTGCATAAGAAGAAAAGGCATGTTATTCAGTTCGAGCTCAAGGATACTATCTAGTTTATACCTTATAGTGGTCAGGAGGAATACTT
>JAOWBN010236821.1:0-12283 GCA_028565015.1 Pinguicula moranensis
CTAGAGCATAAAAAACTCAAAGATGTCCAGCATTATGCCACCTTACCTAAAATTTGGTTCATCGGTCATCCGCAAGTCAACAAAGTACTTCAAACGCTCCCCTCCCCCAATTAAGCATGGATAACAGACCGAACAGTTCATCAATTATAACCACACGCCATACATTTCATAAATTATTCAATTGCTTCAGAATCATCACACAACACAACACAACACAACACTAAAAATCTACAAAAGCAAGGAGACGAGACTCAATGGCAAACTATATTTGAGCAAGATCTCAAAATTCTCACTACATTCCTCTTGGAACTGAATGAGTTACCAGAGTATCTCATACTACTTCCCTAACTCATTAGATCGCGCGAGTAAACAAACTCCCGAGCACCAGAACGACTTCAACTTACCAGCTTCCCCGCTGCTGAGGGATGCGGGTGCGCTGCGTCGAACATTGGGTATCGTCGGTAGCTTCGCCTTGAAGGAAGATAAATTACGTAGATTTGCCGCTTTTGCCGTGTTACCATTTCTGTTGCCAGCGGAAGCCATATTCTTCCTAGGAAAACTGATGGAGAGAATAAAGAACTAATAATGACGGGGAGAGAGAGGGGTAAAGTAAAGGTGAATTGAAGAGGGAAGGTGTGCTTTAAGTTGAAAACAGACGTAATGCTAGAAAAGGTGAGTGGACCCCACGACAAGCGGTGCTTTTTTTAACAGCGAAGGCCGAAGGGTCTGTTTGGACAAATTTGAAGTTATGGGAAGGCTAAAAACCTGTGAAATGCCCATTGGTACAGTACAAAAGCGTTAATGGGGGCCCTTCCCGACCCGTATATCGGTATATGTTATGGGAAGTTGAAAGATAAAGAGGAGGAAGTGGGGGGAGGGGAATTGACGGAAGTAGGCCTCCACCATCAGACCCACGAATCACGATGGGGCAGGCAGTACTTGGAAATTGCCTTAAAAATTGTGCGAGAATCTAGGGGACTTTGTATCTGGAGTTAGGCCTGCTGTCGGATAAAACTGGGCCAGGCCAGATTCTGGATCCTATTTAAGGGCCCAATAGGACTTGAAAATTCTTTTGTCTTTCTATAGATCCGGATAAACCCAGACTCAACTGCGCTTCTTTATTAAATTATTATTTTTTTTATTTTTTTAGCAGGTCCCATTTTTTCGGTTGGGCGTTGGTGCTTTTTTTTTTATAAATTTATCAAATACGAAATCTATCAATTATTACAATCCTCGGGTTGGATGCTGCTAGATTTTTTATATACATGCACCATTTTTCAACTTTATTTAGAATATCAAACCTGAAACTTATCAATGGACGTCACACATTAAATCTGTCTTTTATAAGTAAACATACATACTCAATTTTCTAGTGGGTAATTAACCTGAAATTCCACAATTATTAATAAATTATTCCATCTGTCCCGCCAAATCCAGTGGGCTGGTGGCACCTGTCTTTTCTTTGTATTTCTCGAACATTTTAAACTTGATAAAACCGAACATTCTTTGTATGAAAAACTAGATCGAAAATTCGCAATTATCATTTGTCTTCATAAAGAAGCTATACACGACGAAGGCAACCTAGTTGGTCATGGTGGAAGACGAGTTAGATAGATATTCACAAATAACTAATAAGTACGAGACTAAACGCTCAAAATGATTTCCAAGAACAAGATTTATCCAACGGAGTCTTCCGGCGTCTCAACATCTTCATTCATACAATCCACTTCATCATCAGGTACTGCTCTCTCACTACCAACTGTCTCCGCATCAGATACCGCTTGGCCGCCCTCTTCATTCCGATCATCGTTGCAATCACTGCATCCTTCTGTATCAGAACTCGAATCCTCTTCTCTTACAGAGCCAACTCGCTCATCACAATCAATGGCTCGACTAAAGTGCTCCCTCAGATCGGGAGCAACAATGCCAATCATCTCACTCAGAGCTCGACGCTCATGATCTCTTCGAGTGGATGCTCTAGACATGTTAGACGGAATGTGTTGGTTCTCAGCTACAACGCTGTTAGAATCATTTTCCAGTATAACATCACCTTCATCAATGTCCTTGCTCCCTGCAGACTCATACTCTCCGTGTACCGAAGGGGCTGTACTGCAAGCCCAGCTACCGGCAACTTCTGAAGCCAAGAGGTCTGCAGTTTTGATAGTCCCTGCATCTTCCGTGTCTTGCTGCATAGGATCATGAGCCTCGCAGGGGCGATTAGTTTCAGAGTGATGGAATAAGGGATCCCGGTAATCCTTTTGAGCATTTTCTGGAGATTCTTGAGCAGTGGTATCACAAATTTTATCTACCTCCAGTGTGCAGCATCTGTTCAAGTCAATCTTGCTGCCACTGTGTGGTCCCTGGCTTTCAGTCTCCGAAACATGCTCAGTCTCGAGAATCCGGGCCGTACCAACACCCTCCGTCTCTGGCATTAGCTCTGTTCCACTAGGATTATCATCAGAAGCAGGCGCTGTGCCAATTCCGTTGATATCAGATCCAAACCCACCCTTGGCATTAGATTCTGCCCCTGTAAAATCTACCTCCTGAGTGTCTTCATCATTTTCTTGGATTTTATCATTACCATCGTGCTTTTCCGTGGCACTTGCATCATCACTAGACGAATAGACTTTTTCCCTGGCATTGATTACAAATGGGCCGGACTGTAACTTGCCAGCTGCATTGAATTGATGTGTTTCACCCTTGCCCCTGACCTTTGAACTATTTTCATTGCCATCATCTGGGTTGAGGTCTGCATCCATTGATGCAGTCTCATAATTCTCTTCATCCTCTAGTGTTCTTTGCATTGACTTGAGCTGTTCCTGCTGTTTCACAAACAACACTTGTATTTCCTCCGTTGTTGAATAAAAAGCACGAAGTTGAGTTTCACTGCAGCAAAATCATCGGAATTAACCAGAAGTCTTCATGGAAACATACAAATATTATAACGGCAGGCTACAAAATCATGCTACATCATTTAGAAGAAAACATATTTGTAATATTAATTAGAACAGTACTGAAACACATTAATGACAGCTCTGAAAAGGTAAAGAGAGGTTTATACAACTCCTATGACACACTAGAGTAAAATGTTTAGAAATATTGAAAAGCAATAATAAATAAGAAAGAGAAAGCGATTAGAATATTCTTGGCGAGGTTACCGCAGCATAATTCTTTCCCTTGCCGCTTTCAGCCTTCGCCTTTCATAGTCAAGATCCCGCATTGCCACACTGATCTCAAGTTCAAGAGCAGACACCTTAGCCCAAGCTTCTTCTCGAGCAGCCTGCTAGAACCGCAAGAAAAAATCAGTTTGAATTACAAAAAACTCCAGGCTACATGTATATCCCATTCTTGTACTTGAGAGAACACCAAATACCTCTAAAAATAAAAAAAATCTCACGGTGGTATTGCATAGCATACAATTTAGCCAACATAAAACCCAGAAAAAGAAAAAGAAAGCTCAAAACCCTACCTTTTCATTCTCAAGTTCTTTTCTCAGTCTTCTTCTGTCATGCTCAAGCTCCTCAACCTTCTGAAAACACAAAAGAGAACTGTTAGCACTATATCGAACCTAAGACAGCTTTCGTTGCAATACAAAAGCAAATAATGGCAGATATACTTTTCTTGTATCGGCAGTAGCTTCCTGTTCCTGGGAAATTTGACTTTCCAACTGGCGCACTTTGTTGTCAGAGGTCACCAAACCTTGTCTTGCATCTTCCTGCAATCAACCCATACAGCAAGATTATGCACCAAGCAAGAAGTTTATGCTGCCAGAATAAAAAGATCTACAATATACCAATTTTGATCGCATAGTTTCCATCATTGAGCACCTTTCTTTCTCCACTTCCTGGTTGAACAGTTAACAGCGTATAAGCGAATGCCCAACATGAGAGTACATAATTACAAGAGAAATTCATCATCTTTACCTGAAGCTTATATATCAGCTCTTGAAGCTCCTTCTCTCGCCTCAATGCACTATCAGACACACGTTTTATTTCCTCTATGGCCTCCGCTTGAACTTTCTCTAGTGACATCTTCATGTTTACAGAAGCCTTGTCTCGCTCTTCTCTCCTCTGATCACGCTCTTCATTTAGTAGGACTTTCAATTCAGATATAGAAGTCTTCTGGCTGTATTACAGAAAATCCAAACAGTTCACAGGCATATTAGAAACAAAAAAATGATTCAGTTTGAACTCTAATCAAATCATATCACAAACATTTAGAGATGGAGAACCATGATTTATCTACAAAACAAGAAGGGGATTCCGAAAACAGCGCATAAATTACTCAATATGATCTTCCATACAGTCCCTTTTAAAACTGACAAAAAAAATACCTTTTAATCTCTAACTCATAAATATCAGAGGAACTTTGCAATAAGCTTCTTATTTCCCAGTTAAACTACAATTGGGTGGATAGGGGATCAGGAATGTATTGGGGTAATAGTATCACAATGTACTAACCACCTTTTTTAAATAAAATTTTATTGCATTAGAAAACCATCCTCACATCAAGTATCCTGGTTAATGTACTAACCACCTGAATTGAGAATGGTTAAAACAAATATGTATCTCACCTATTAAATAATTCATTCGCTTCGACACATGACTGCATCGATGCACTAAGTTGTTGATTAAGGCCCTGAATCACATGCTTTTGCTCAGCAGAAGTTCTGTATAGCTCCACCAGCTCCTTCTCTTTTTTCTCCAAAGTTTGATTTAGTTCAAATAGCCTTTCAATGTAAGGTCTTGTAACTGATTCTTTCAACTCGTTAATTTCCTGCAGAAGTCAATATCCTCAATATTTGGCGCTGACATAAATTGATGCTTAAACATTACAAGTTGCAGATACTAAGTCAAAAAAGGTCCATTATATTTCTTCATTAAAAGGTGAGCAGAGTTGTCAGAAAGCAGAGATCAGAGTGATGATTAACTGACTTGAAAATAACAGGGAAGAAAAAGAAACTTAACTATAAAGACAAAAGAGCTCGTGATCATTCTATGTGAAATTCTTAACTTATTATATTTATACCAAAAGTAATAAATCAAACTCCAAACCCAAAGCCCTCTTTGAACTCGATTAAACCTGTCAAGGTACGATAGAAAAGTAATCATGGTACTCAATTTTCTGTCGTAGGGAGTGGTTATAAACATTTGAAACTAGCTTGCTGCACTATCAAAAACAGCAGCCCAAAGCAAAAGACTGCAGAAAGCCGTTAATCAATTTATCTTGGTCTAGAATAAGTAGAAACAATCATCATATTTGGAGAAACTGGCAATGAAAAAGTGAGCATTACTAGAGGAAAACACACATAAGGAAAGTAAGACATACAATCTCATGTTTCTCGCTAGCTGACCGATTATCACTGTGCAGGGACTCAATAGTTGCAACTTTGTCCTCGAGAAGTTTCCTAAGATCCTAGATAGCATCATCATTCAGTGAAAAATCTGACACAATATGCGGAAACAAATATTTGAACCACAGCTTTAGGCCAAAACCAAGTATATATACAAACAGTAATTACCGTGTTTGACCTCTGAAGGCTCCGGAAATCATCAAGAGATATTGGACCATCAGAAGATCCGATACCAATGCCTTTCAGTCTCTTGTTCTCAGCACAATATTCCTCTTCGAGAAATTGCTAAGTAATTTTATTAATAGTACAACAGTGCTATCCTCATTGAGTCTTAAGTTACGAATATTTTTCTCATACACATAATTAAAGTTGTTTTTTACATAAAGATATAGAACACAGAATAAAGATCAACTTCTTATTTGGAAAAGACAAAAACTTAAGAAAATTGGTATCTCGCAGAACAATTAACTATCAAGATATAGGGATAAATTTATATGTATTTATATACACACACATGCGCATGTATGTATGTATGCATGCATTCTCTAGCAATTCAAGTTCAAAATATAATTCCATTTCCTTAAATCTGGAACATGTTGCACTTCATCTAAAGGTAATAAGAAACTGTCATTCTGAGTGGAATCAGTTATCTACTAAAATTGTGATTTTGCTTTTCATAATTTCATTTGAACATGTAAAACTTTGAACTCTGGCCTCCTAGCGTCAGGCTGTCAAAAAAGTCAATCTAACTTCCCAGCTACTTTCAATAAGCATGGATCTAGGTGTAGACTTTTTCCCTCTTCAGATATTTGTTATAAAATAAGTTAATCAGGGCTGATTACGTCCAACAAGAAAGCATGCTTGTTAGAGCCAAAACTGTTACCTGGTTTTCGTTTTACAATTCTGCAAGGAGATAAAGTTGAGGATATCTTGACTTCCCAAAATACAAAAGCTGTCTATTTTAGTCACTGGTATAATTTCTTATTCGAAAGCATAAAAAAGAAACCACGTAGACAAGCCCTCACCGTCTATGAATGAACTCTCAGAACAATGTTTCTGGTGATATTGTAACCTTGTTGCCAGGAAAGGATTTGATTTTCCATACTATTGCATCCTTCTCTGCAGCATATTTGTAATTTGCCAGAACCTATTGATGTCCTTATGTTAGGATTCATAGCATCAGATGGCAAAGGCACCTCGATCGCTACGTTTGTTGCTCAGTTGCTGTGCTGCAAACTCAACAAGTTCAGAGAAGGCCTAGGGAGAAAAATTTAGCAGCATGATGAGCTTTATCTGATCATGCTTGAGGCTCAACTTGTCCATGAGTACATTACCATTTTTTTGAATAAATGGTAATGGTAACGGTATTACCGTTACCATTACCGTATTTGTTACCGTAAACCGTTACGATAATGGTAACGGTAATATACCGTTACCGTACCGTTTACCGTCATACCGTTACCATACGGTTTTTCGGTATAATGGTACGGTAATGGTATCGAAAAACCATTACCGTTATAAAACGGTACGGTAACGGTAATGGCCATTACCGTTACCGTTTACCGTTTGCTCACCCCTAGCTGATGATTAGACAAGCTCAAAACTATACAGGTATTACTTACACCTTTTCAATTTCCACCATCAAAGAAAGCTTGAAGTTTGAACAGAACAAGCAAAGAAGGGTCTGCCTACCTCCTTGGCTTTGATTCCAGAGATGAGTTTGCCACTCGCCACTCGCCATAGACGGACGCCAACACCAAACACGCCACTCAGAGTTTGGACTACACGACCGTCGCTCGCTCGACCTTCAAAGTTTGAGTCGAACTCAAATGCCAAATCTGCGGATCTGCCGCAACCGGTCGAAGACGAGAACGAGAGTCGAGATACAACAAGTCAAATTCGCTATCGCTAGGGTTCAGATTAGATTATTTTGGCAAACTATTTAATTGTTTATGTAATTAGTAATAAAATAATTAAATATTTAACTTAACTTATATGTCTAGTCTAAGTGTCTGATGTAATTGTTTGTTTAATCTAATAAACGTTTTTATTAAAAAAAAAATTAATAATTCGGGAAAATCGAATCTTACCGAATACCGAATCGGGATTATTTTGGATCCAGATCTCGTTTCCATATACCGAATACCAGATTAGTATCGGATATTCGGTATACGTACTGATCGGTATTCGATATATCGAATACCGATTGGTTTTTTGACCACCCCTACACATACTTCGTAACTTAGATTAGATGAATTCAAGACTTAAACCCTTGGGCACTTGGCCCAGGGGACACCGGGCTAGGATCCTTGGACCAGGCTTTGTGGTTAAGTTTGAGTCTTGTAGCCATTTTTTCAATTCTGTTTTAGAAATCAAAAGGAAATTTTTTTATAAGCCACTAGAATTCATTTTTTAACATGTTTGCTGGAGTCAAATTACAGTATGTTAACCACTACATTATAAGACACTTGTGAGATTTTGTCAATTCTAATAGGCTTTTATTTGGGTATTTATTTCTGATATTTTTTTGATAATTTTTACATATAAATTTATCGATAATTTTGTTTCAATTCCCTAATGTCAATGGATATTTTTGTTTAAATTATATATTGGATAAAATTATCATTACAATTATTGTATAAAACAACATTTTAATAAAAATGTTGTTAAAATAGCATTTTTATCAAAAATATCGTGTAAAACAATAACAATATTAATCTAACATTTTTTAAACAGGTTAATTTGACTTCTTTTGAATTTTACAGTTTCTGTTGCAACATCAGAATGTGTATATCCTACAGAACCATATTGAACCGAACTCGACCTACTCTGTTCAAACCAAAAAAAATTCTCCATCCCTCACTTAATTTCCTGACTTCGCCCGTTCACACTTGGAGAATTGCATTCATGTGTTTTTTAGATAAGTTCTCACTAATTCTCGAACTCTAAAAACATGTTTTCCATTCCCACTAGAACACCGGATTCAACGCGAGAATTACACTTTTTTGCCATCTCATAAGAATAATACCATCAATACTAAAAGAAACTTTACCCAATATATTTCAAACTAAGTTAGGATCTGGGGGGTCAGATGTACGCAGCCTTACCCTTGTAATTATACAAAGAGGCTGTTTTTGTTTGCGACCCAGGTGGGTATCGATTCCTGGACCTCATGATTATGAAGTTAGATTGCTCACCACTGAGTTAGCAGGAATTGATAATACCATCAATACTAGGTACTTATTAATTCCAAAACAAAATACTAGGTACTTTTTTATGTGATTAATAATACCCCTATAGAGTTGATTGCAAATTTGTTAACTAAAAGGCAAATTCAATGCTAGGGCTAGACTAGTCATTTTACGATTAAGACCTCAAAACTAACTTATGAAGATGATGCAAGGACATTGCTGATGCACTGTTCGTATTCTAACAGAGTTTGGCATTTGTATCAATGGACGTAGAGATGTATGTTATTTAACTTTTTCTTGAAGATCACTTCCATAACACCTATGCCTAGTAAATAATAGGAGGCGGGGGCGGAGCCACGAAAAAAGAGAGGGGGGCTAAATTTTTTCGGGTTGGATCAGGTCAAGTTTAACACAAAATTCAAAAAGAATTGGGTTTAAGTAGTAGATATAAAAAAATCTTGGAAATTTATGAGAATTCCTGAAAGCTATTGTTCAATAAAAATTTGTCACATACATCTGATTTTTTTTTTTTATATAATTTGAGCAGAATGGGGGCAAATTTGAAGTATGATTGTTTAGGAAAAAAATTTGAATTTATTTTTTTGATAGGTCAACATTTTCAATTTACGAAAATCTCTTTAATTAGAAGGTCATATAGTAATGTCATATACTATTAATTTTTTTGGTTAAAAAAAATTTTAATTTATTTTTTTGATAGGTCAACATTTTTAATTTACGAAATAAAATCTCTTTAATTTATGAAACAAAAATTTCAATTTTTTTTTTGATAGGTCAACATTTTCCATTTTACTGATGTTGATTGTTTTTGTAGAAAACTCATGCATTTTTTCACCAAAAAATCAGAGAAAATTGCTTAGAATAATATTTACTAATAATAAATATGGTACACTCCATAAAATTAATTTTTATAATTGCCCGAGTCCCGTTTTTAATGAAGAAAAATTTCAAAAATCCACATACAGCAGCTACTTGTAGAACAATTCAGAAACTAACTAACATACCTATCCAAAAATAAAAATAAAAATTCATAAACTAACATTCACGAACCTTACCATCCCACAAAATACTAAAAAAGTTTAGACAAGTTTAACAAAAAATGGAAAATATATATAAGCACAACTTATATATAAAAAATATCATGCATAAACGAACAAACATCTCAAATATCCAACAACAAAATAATAAACTAATGGCATGGCAACAAGTACGACTCCCAAAGCAACATTAATGAGGATCCCACGTAATACTCGTCACAAAAATTTCAATGACAAGCACACCAAACAAACGAAAAAGTTCGACAACCCATGTCACTATTCAAACAGAATGATATGTCGCACGAAAAGCCAGTGGATGAACAAACGAAAATGGTCTAAATGATTGAAATGTCCCCATATTAAATTTTGTGTCAGTATTTATATGAGGGTATTTTAATTATTTGGATCATTTTCGTATGTTTTGTGTGATGAATTTTCGTGCCTTATATCATTTTGCCTACTCAAAACTCAATATCAATCACAAATTTGATGCACTTCTCTTCCTCTTCCTTACCAAATACTCAACTCCATATAAGGTGTTCACCTTCATTGTTCAACAGACGCTTGGAGATAAATGGCATGTCTCTAAATGTGAAGTATGAAAATTCTTCAAATTGACTGTACAACGAAAAGGGATCTTTAGGGGCCGGTCAATGGTGTCTGATTGCAAAACTTGTCATCTTTGTCAATGAGCTCAGTAAATGTGTCATTAATTGATGCAAATAAGGTTCTCGTTCCTTCCTAGTTGCTTTTAACTCTCATCTTCTTTTTTGGTCCTGCTGCCGCTATTGTGGTCACATTCATTGCCACTGCCTCCTCCAACTCTTCATGGTTCAGGCTCTTCCCTCCCTCCTGCTGCTCTTCCGCCGCAGCACCGTCATACTCATCGACCAAGTTGTTTGTTTGTCCATGAATTTGAAGTCTTGGCGGTCTATTGGTCCTTGGCACCATGACCACTAGCACGACCCATATCGAACATCTCACACCAGGCCTCGTAATATGGCCATTGCTTCCCACGGAGTGCTCCGAACTTGGGGTGTGCATGTACCCAAAGTTGTGGAAAATACAAGTTATAAGTTCAACCTCGCAAACATAGAAATGTACCAGCCCAGCATAAGTAAGAAAATGTACCTTCACCACCTACTTCCACTCTGCATCATTCTCCATAGTGATTTAGTGGGTCTCCGACTCTATAGAAACCCAACTCTGCTTCAGGAAGTTGGAAAGGGCAAAATAGTCCTTCCAAACAAGCAATTTGAACTTCACGTATGGTCTAGCCCTTGTATCAGTACCCGAGATTAGCTTTTGAATCCTCGTAGGACAAGAATTCCAAAACCTCGCCTTGGTACCACGTCTGTAAATCTTTCGCAACATCAATCAGCGCAAGCTCTTCGTACTCTAACCAATATTTCATAGGCTGAGATTCTTGTCTTCTTGAACCTACCCTTTCTCTTTCTTGCAATCTGGCCCTGGGATGATGGCTCTTTAGCCATGACTCTAAAAGAAGTCAACAGAACAGACCATGAAATTTAAAAATCAGATACTTTAAGCATAGCCCAGTTTTTAGTAATGCTCTCCGTACAAAATGCTCTCCGACTACACTGTTTAATCTTCTCCGGTTACTTTAAGTAATCCTCTTCGCTGGACAACATCACTGGAGATACCTTTTGTATATCGTTCGAATGTGCTCGACGGTAGGGTACACTCTGGTCGGTGTATTGCTCCTGGTTGGAGGTAGTGGTCTCGATCCATATGAGTGAAATGGAACCAAATAAGTCAGTGGTGAAACCTAGCCCTGGGCAGCGGTTGTGGTAAATTCCGCTCCGCCCGCGCCCGCGGACACTATTTTTGTACCCGCATTTGTTAGGGGGCGGGACACGGGTAACACTTTTTTATTACGCGGGTAACGCCCGCACTGCACCACCAATGTTTCGCGGTGCGATAACAACTCTTCGTGGGTGGTTCGCGGTATAGATTTTTTGAACCAAAATTTCATGGGCGGGACGCGGTACGTGCTATTTCGGCACCGCCCGCACCGCTGCCCAGGGCTAGTGAAACCTACTGATGATGTAAATGCAGATTGAAAAAGGAAGAAAATGGTGAATGGATCCCAGTGAGAGGTAGATCGAAGAAAAAAGAGGGCTCTCCGAAAAATCTTCAGAAGAGCCCATTACTGGAGTTCATCAGAAAGGTCTAAGTGAACTCTGTCTCATATCATTTTGCAAACTTTCTTTCTTCTTGGCAGAAGGAAGAAATTTGGGAATTTTTTTTCTTCTTATGGATATGTCACCAATATTCAGATACCAAACAAAAACTCAACTCAAAGTTTACCTTTTAGTTTCGTAAGGTTCGCTAAAAACTCGGTGAGTGATTCAGTGTTGGAAAGGTTGAACCGACTTTGGATTGGATCTTATCAACTCAAGGTTAACAAAGCAAGAGAAAACTCAGCAGCACCAGTACTTCCTCAAGAGGTTACCGTGACACCAATAGTAGAACCTGCAAAGGATTCAATGAAGGATCCTACTTAATTAATCTTTTGTCCGGATCCGAATGTTGCAGCAAGGCTTTTCAAGTGTCTAATAGTGGTCCCATCTCCGATACTGGATCTGAAAACTCTCAACGCAATATCAAAAGAAGCTGGATATGTAGATGGTACATCAGTTCGGCTGTTGGGGTGGGTGGGG
>JAOWBN010236841.1:0-12282 GCA_028565015.1 Pinguicula moranensis
TGGATTCGACCCTGATCTCTCCACTTGCTACCCCTTAGCTCGTGTAGTACAACTCATGATACTTTTGAGGCAGTTTTTCAGTCACGACACTGGAGAAACCGGCCATCACCCACCCTCTAGAAAGATGTATACGACAATGGATTGCAATTTCCTATAAGATGAATTCTTCTATCATAGCCAATCACGTGATCAGGGGGAGATCATACACTCTGACCCACTTGATTTGCTATTATGTCTTGTCCTTCTTCACCACCACATGTGCTGGAAGACACCGTTC
The DNA here is from genome assembly GCA_028565015.1 of Pinguicula moranensis. Lineage (NCBI taxonomy): Eukaryota > Viridiplantae > Streptophyta > Magnoliopsida > Lamiales > Lentibulariaceae > Pinguicula > Pinguicula moranensis. Next base: position 278 of record JAOWBN010236841.1, read on the forward strand.
ATATACCAGAAGAACCAGAAGTCACATCACATATAGATCTTGCTGCTACTGAGTCTCCATTGCCCATGATTTTGCCCTCACCGGATATCGAGGTACCTCGCTCTCCTAGTGTTCCATCTTATGATAATACTCACCATGAACAGGACGCGATAGTTGTGGCAGAACAGGAACAAAGGAGATACGTTTTACCCCACATGTATACTCGTGGAATTTCCTCAAAGCGATATGAACCAGAACATGTGCCTGGATCTTCAAAATATCATGTGATTAATTATGCCCGGGGGAGTCTGATAGAAGCCGCACAAGCATTCTCGGCCTCTGTATATAAAACATCTATTCCTCTCACAGTACCGAAGCTCAAGAACAATCAGAATGGAGACATGCTATGAACGTTGAGATGCGAGCACTTGAGAAAAATGGTACCTGGGAAAAATGTGATCTACCCAATAGCAAGAAACCAATGGGATGCATGTGACATCGAGCAGATGGTTCGATTGAACGATACAAGGAACGCCTTGTAGCCAAGGGGTACACACAAACTTAAGGAGTAGATTATGATGAAACCTTCTCTCCGGTGGCAAAAAATGATACAATCCGGGTTCTATTTTCTGTAGTTACAAACCTAGATTGGCCACTGCATCAGTTCGACGTGAAAAAATGCTTTCCTTCATGGTGATCTGCAGGAGGAAATATATATGGAACCTCTCTCAGGGTTCTCTGAGAACTTTAAACAAGGACAAGGATGCTAATTGAAAAAGGCACTATATGAAACAATCTCCACGATGCTGGTTTGGAAGACTTGTTGAAGCAATGAAAAAATATGGCTATGTGCAGAGCAACTCTGACCATACCCATTTTCTCAAGAAAAGGAATGAGCTTATCACATGCCTAATAATTTATGTTGACGACATGATCATTACAGGCAATGATGATGAAGAAATCCAACAACTCCGACTAAACCTCTTCCAAGAATTTGAGATGAAGGATCTATGAAGGTTGAAATATTTTTTCGGAATTGAGGTTCTATGATCTAGGCATGGAATCTTCATTTCTCTGAGAAAATATATTCTGGATCTGCTTGTTGAGACGGGTCTATTGGATTGCAAACCAGCTGAAACACCTATAATAGTAAATCAGAAACTACGGACAGATGAGGAAACTAAACCTGCTAACCGAGATCAATATCAATGACTAGTAGAAAAGCTTATCTATCTGTCCCACACCCGGACAGATATTGCCTTTGTAGTTAGCATTGTGAGCTAATTTATGCACAAACCTCAAGTAGATCACATGAAAGCAGCCTTAAGGATAGTTCGTTATCTTAAAGGAACACCTGGAAAGGGAATTATCTTCCGAAAAAATGACCATCTAGATCTCCAGGTATACACTAATTAGGGGTGTCCAATTATCTTAGTGATAGCGCTAAGCCCCTCACCGCTTCCGCTTCCGCTAAGTTAACGGATTTGAAAATTTCATCCGCTTCCGCTAACCGCTATTCCGCTTCCGCTACTTCCGCTAAGATAACGGTAGCGATAGCAGAATTCGGTAATTTCGCTAATTCTGCTAATAAATAAATGATTAGCAGCCTATGAATAATTTATTTTTTTGACAGCTTATCAGATTCTCACAATCTTTTATGACATTTTCAGCAAACTCGTACATCCAATGAATCAAAGATATAAATTTTCTGCTAAAATAAATAGTAGAAAGACGAGTTATAAAAGAGTTAAAGCAGTGGCTAATACACGAGAATATTAATAAAAGATTGTTGATAACACGTAGGAACTAAGAAAATCACAAATTTCTAGAAACAGCCACCTGTAGTGTACGGTACCTATAGGCTGTAACAGACAACAGTAAATTAATCAACATTTTCCAATAGTTCATTGTCCATTATCCAAAAGATTATTCAACATTGAACATTTAGAAGCTAAGTGATGGAGATTTTATACAGCTATCACATTAAGATAATGGAATAGCTACAACAAAATCAACATATAAAAAGTTTTTGGTGCTGATTTGATTTTATATGAATAGTCATGGCAATTTTCTGAACTTACAGATATACATGACTGAAATAAATATTTGATTATATTCCTGCAAGTTGTCTCGATGGACAAACCTGACAAAGAGCTTAAATTGTGTATTTGATGGCCCAAAGTTAAATAATAACAGTATTGTCAGAATTAGTGGAACACCGCTATCGCTTTCGCTAATATAGCGGAATGCATTTTGTTCGCCGCTTCCGAATATACCGCTTGAAGCGGTATAGCGGAAGCAATAGCAGTTTTCCCCTAATTCCGCTTTCGCTGGACACCCCTACGGCTCGGGACAGTGGTCGGGTTTTCGTTGACTGGGATTTGGGAATGAAGTGTTAGGTTTTTGTTTGGGTGAAATCTCGACTTGGAAGAAGGGTTTGGGTTGGGTTGGGTTATGGAAATAAAATAATTAAATAAGCGTTTTAGTAAACCCTGAAATGTCTAACTTAAAAATAGACTATCCCAAAAAAATAAAAAATTATAAAACCAAATCGGGATCGGGTCTACTGCCGATATGGGTGGGAAACCCGGCCCCTGCCCCGGCAACCTGCTGTAATCCACCCTCTCTGAATCGAAATTCTGTGTATGCCCCTCTTATAGGTCTTGAAAAATGGTAGGACCCTATTTCTGTCTCCTAACATTATTTTATTTATTGCTTAGGGGGGAAAAGTTTTCAAAAGAAATAACTAAAACAGAACAAATTTCTTTTGCTCTTTTCCTCCGTCGAATTGAAAGATCCATATCAACGTGTTAGATTAAAAGACGCTATGCAGAAGGACAAAAAAGCTGCACTGGCAAGTGGCAACACATTTTTTCCATTGAAAGTTATTCCATCGTCGATTTTTTGTCGGTTGTCAATTTTTAAAATGCAAACCTTAACATAATCTTGAATATTTGAATTTGCTCGGTTTGATTTCCTCGGGATTGATGGTTCGGCTGCCGAAAACCTCCGATTCGATTGATAGTTTTGGTTTCGGACGGTTTCCGACACGGTTTAAATCCGATTCAAAGCTTCAGCGTAGTCCTGGGCAGCGGTGCGGGCGGTGCCAAAATAGCTCGTACCGCGTCCCGCCGACGAAAGTTGCGGTTCCGAAAATCTATACCACGAACCGACCGCGAAGAGCTGTTACCGCACCGCACCACACCACTATAGCTCGCGGGCGGATGCAGATTCCGCATAAAGCGCGAACATTCGCGGTGCGGTGCAGAATAGGCCCCGCGGCTGCTGTTTAAGTAAATTTGTACAATTTTGAGAAAAACAGTGCAATTCTATGGCATTTTATAGATCAATTATCAAAAAAGTTCAACACCACATATATACTAGTTACTACTAGTAAAGTAAAAAAGATTAAAAAAATAAAACTTGTTTTTGTTGCGGGACGCGGTAACCGCATAATAAAAAATCCTTCCCTGCATCCCGCCCGCTAACAATTGCGGGCACAAAAATAGCGTCCGCGTCCGCCCGCTACCCACGCGGTCACGGGTCTGGCGGTCGCGGTTGCGGGCGGAGCGGAATTTACCGCACCTGCTGCCCAACACTACTTCAGCGTAACCGAGTTTTTTTGGGGACTTTTTTAAAGAAAAATTTTGCTCCTTTCATTTTTTTTTGATTTTTTTTTTTTATATTTGTCATATAAATCTATAGAAATTATATATATATATATTTTAAGTTTCATAAAAGAATAAAATTAAATTTAATAAATATATCAATATATAAATATTATTTACATATAGAAATTACATTGACCATATTAATAGTCATATTTATATTTATAACACTAATACAAATAAATATAGGTTAGCATTTATATTTACAATTTAAATCAATTTACATTTACAATATAATTAAAAAAAATTAAAAAAAAAGGAGGGGAAAGAAAATGCTTAAATTCAACTATAAATAAATTTTGAAAAAGGGTTTGAAAAGTTATAAAAGTTAAAAAAACTTATATTTGTAAAACTTTTATAATTTATAAATTTATAAGTTTAGGGTTTAGGTTTTATGGTTTTTTTAAGGATTTTTAAGCTTTTAGATTTTTTAGAGGTTGAAAAATTATAAAACTTAGTTTTTTAGGGTTTTTAGGGTTTAGGGTTTGAAAAGTTATAAAACTTAAAAAATTTACAAAATTATATAACTTATAAAATTATATAAATTGTATAACTTTTAATATTTATAAACTTATAAGTTTTGGGTTTAAGATTTTTAGTTTTTTACTTTTTTTTTTTTTTTTTTTATAATTTTTAGGGTTTTAGATTTTTTAGAGTTCGAAAAGTTATAAAATTTAACAATTTATAAAACTTAATAATTTATATAGCTTAAATTATATAACTTGCAAAACTAAAAAACTTATAAATTTTTTTAACTTATAAAACTTAAAAGTTAAATTTTTATATTTTATAAACTTATATAAACATATATAAAATTGTATAACCTTTATATTTATATAAGTTAAAAATGTATTTTTTTTTATAATTAAGTTATGATTTTATTAGAGTTTTTGTAAACAGAATACAAATACACTTTGTATAAGATTAACCCATGTGGTTAATCTTTTAGCACTACAGAAGTATTAAAATCATGGCGGGAAAAAAGTGTGAATACACAATCTGGGGTGACTTATCCAATATGCTATAGTGATCAGTGTCGGCGCCTTCACAAACGACGTGTGCCAGTACCATGTCTGAACTTGAATTATTTCCACAACCGACTCTACTACAAAAGGTTTTTGCTTAAATCTTACCTAATTACGAACGTTCCATAATGTCCACGTTGTACAATGCCAAATGGACTTCCAGAGCTGACTCACTGAATGGTGCAGAGTTATCCCCATGTGCGCCTAAAGTGTGTTAAGGCCAGATAGTGACCAACGTACTCGTATCCCAACCAACTATATATGTTAACCCAAACAACATAAGAGTGGTCGCAAGAACTAAAGAGATGCGGGACTTCTTCAAGCTCGGTCTCGCAAAAGGGGCATACACGTTCTTGCGCCAAGAGGTTGATACCTCGGATCGAGAGGTTATCCCATGTGTGTAACCTCAATTGCAACAATTTCCAACAAAATGCCGAAACTTTAAACGGCGACTCAGACCCCCCAAATAGGAGCTAATGATGGCGCTGCGAGTAATAACACTGCATGGTCAGAAACCATGGCCTGATAGCCGCCGCATGCTGTGTATTTTCCTGAGCCCGGATCGGTCCTACCCACCTATCGGTTCCATCAGAGAGGAAATAAATATCAAGCTCCAGCTCGATGTTATGCAGCAATGTTATCTCCCTTCGGCTTAGAGCCTTACGCCAACTCCACAATATGCACCAACGACCATCTTCATTTCTCCACTTATCGGACACCAAAATCCCCTTATCGGCCGCTTTGGAATATAAGTGCCAATCTCTACAAGAAGGTTTTCTTGTCCCAAGTCAATCATCTTCCCAAAAACGGGTTCTTGTTCCATTCTCCATCACCCTATGTACATGTTAAAATTGTAAATGTTATACAAGTTTTTAACTTTTAAGTTTTTATAAGTTAAAAAAGTTTATAAGTTTTATGTTTTATAAGTTACTAAGTTTTATGTTTTATAAGTTACTAAGTTTTTATGTTTTATAAATTATATAAGTTGTACAAGATTTTAAGTTTTATAAGTTAAAAAAAATAATAAGTTGAAAGTAATAAATTTTTAAAATTTTATAAGTTTACAATTTTTATAACTTTTCAAACCCTAAAACTCTAAAACCAAAATTCTAAAATACAAAAAAAAAAGTCAAAAAAAAGTCATAAAAATTTTTTATTATGTTTTTGAAATTTTTTAATTTTCCGGTTATTTTTCGCCGGGTGGCGGTTTGACCGGCCAAAATTATATTTTTTTTAAAAAATATTCTGATTGGTTTCGGACGATTGAAACCTCCGAAAATCGGCATTTTTAATGTTTTTGATTTTTTTATTCAAACTTTTGATTTTGTAACCTCCGATTTTTGAAACCTTCGATTTTAGCCGGTCAAAAAATCGACAGTTAGCCGATTTCCAGTTGAAAATGCCCATGTCTAAGCACACCTTTAGGAAATTTCTGCCTTTGTTGTTTTCTTAACACACAAACTTCACAGAAGTCAAGTTCATAAATAGCATGCTTTCCTAAAAAGCCTAGGGAATGTAAAGCAGATAATCCCTTTTGACTCATATGTCCTAATCTTAAGTGTCATAGCTTGGTGTTTTCAGAGTCAGAATGAACAGTTATCAGTTTGGTCTAAATGTTTTCCTTCCAAAAAATATAATGTATTTTTTGTTTTGCAGTTAAAATAGTTTTTCCACCTTTTAAAACATTCAATAAACCATTTTCAGCATGAAATGAACAACCGTACGCTTCTAATGCACCCAAAGAAATTAAATTTCTTTTCAGATTTGGAATATACCTAACATCAGACATGCTGACTCGTTTATTATACGAAAGTTGCAAGTTAATTATTCATGTACCTTCTATTGGACATGTATTGAAGTGTTCCATATAAACCACACCTATTTTAAACTTATCTAAATTTTCAAACCAATTTTCATGTGGACTCATATGGAATGTTCACCCAGAATCTAACACCCAGAATCTAACACCCAATTAGTGCAAATAGAATTATCAAAAACAGCGAGCACTTCAGACAGATGAACAGATACAGTAGCATCATCATAAATAAATTTCACAGTAGGTACATTAGACTCTGAATTCCTTTTCTCTTTATTTTTCAACTTATAAAACTCTTTTACTATGTGGGCAGGCTTCTTGCAATAATGACAGATCACATCATCTTTATATTTCTTATTCTTATGGTTGTTCTCTCTCTTGTTATTTCTAAAATATTTTGGTCATTATTTTTCTTATTAAATTGTCAGGTTTAACATTAACGAACAAAGCATTTGATTGCTTCCTAACATTTCTCAATTCTAGTTCCCAAGATTTGAGGTCAAACATAATGAACTCAATTTTAGACACAACTCTAGAATACTGTAAGACATTCTTAACAACCAAATAATCTTCAGTCAAAGAATTTAAAAGAATCATAGCTAAACTGACATCATCTAAATCATGTTATGTACCTTTCAAATTCTGACTAAGTTTAAAAAACTCATCTAGGTTTTCATCAATGGACTTAGCAAAATCCATTTCAAAAGAAAAAAGTGAACCCTTCACAAAAATTAAACTTGTAGGAGTTTTAGATGCATACAGATTATTCAACTTTGTCCACGGAGTTATGGGATTTTCATTCCCATCAACTTTCCTAAACACAGAATCAGACAAGTTCAAAATGATCAAATAGTATTCTTTTCTTTAATTTTTGACTCTCTTTTCTTGGCATCTTCAGACCACTTTATTGCGAGACAAAAGTGCTTTCATCTTCTCACTCCAACGGTTAAAATCATATTTTTCATCAAAAAAAATTGATATCAATCCTAGTAGTCAAGCTTTCTTCTAGATTTAAGAGATTTTACATCATTTTATTTTAACATAGAGAGCAACAGAATTACAAGATCAACAAGACAGTCATGTAAGTAACCACAAAATTCTCAAGAGATGCATGTCTCACTACTTCACAAAGAAGCACAAAAGGCGGCAAACCTTATACGGAATAAAGCTATAAAAAAAAGGCCCAGATGCAATGGCCACAAATTCTTAGTATACAAAGTTCTTCGATCTAGGATCTAAGAGAGCATGCAGCAGAAACTAAACTAAAAGTTAATAGAAAACGTAAATAAGGCGCTCACCAGCCTAACTTTTTACCAAATATTCCAAGAATTACCCCATGCCTCCAGATGTGACCGGATCTACATAGAAACTAGTGCTTTGATACGTCACTCTCCTTTCTTCGAACTATTTTCTCTCTCTACACATTTTCTCTCGATTCTAACTAGACTTTCTTCAGCTTTCGTTCACACTTGACCAACTCTGTTGGCTGCCTTTGATGGCGGAGGAGGAGGGTTTCATCCCACCATCACCTGACCCCGCGCTGGCGAACGACCCACTAGCGGCGCTGGAACGGGAAGAAATATCAGTAGATTTGGCGGAAAATCCACTGCCAGCGGCGACAACAACGTTGCCGACAGAGACACCGATTTCGGAATAGGGACAATCATCACAAATCCAACACCCAAATAGCCGGACGGGCAACCAGAGAGTCGGAAAACAAACATGGATTGATGACAAAACTTTACGTGAAGAAGGAGTAGTCTTCTACGTAACGAATCTCCCAGTGACCTGGACTGAGGAAAAGATGAGGGAAACGTTTGTATCCCTTGGCGACATACACAGCATTACCCTGCCAAAAAAGATGGATCAAAATGGTCAGAGATTTGGATTTGTCAGATTTAAAACTATTACAAGCAGTATAGGCAAAACTATGGCCTGCTTGAATGACATGATGTTAGAGGGCAAAAAGCTTCGTGCAAATGTCGCCAGATTCCAGACGGCACCTCAATATCGCAAGGAAACAGTGAAGAAACAGGGGGAAAGGGTTTTACCAACTAAAGGGAATATAGAAACGATTAAAGTTGCTCTAAACCCAACAGAGGAGGAAGTAAGCTGGCTTAAATGGTGTTTAGTTGCCACCTTACAGGGAGTGTCGCGAGATCAGATAACAAAAGAAATCAGGAGTCATCAGGGTTTGGAGAAGATTAAAGTATCTCTTTTACATGGAACCCAAGTCTTGATACAAACAAATTCAGAAGAGGAGATGAACTTAATATGCTCCTTTGTAACATACTGGACGACAGTCGGCCTTATGAACATTAAGAAATGGTCTCCGATGGTAGCCTCCCACCCCCATGATAGATGGATCAGACTGTCAGGTATTCCTGTACATTGCTGGACTGAACGGATCTTCAAGGAGCTGGTTTAGCCGTTCGGACAACTCTTGCAGGTGGAGAAAAGCATATAAGACTGTCAGGACTTTGACACAGCTAGGTTACTTATCAGAAAAAAGAATCCCCAAACGGTTGTCCCATGGGTTACATTGATTACCAAGGAGGAGAGATATCCAATCCAGATAAGAGAAGAGCCTAAGATCTGGAATAAAATGTTGGAACAAGGACTCAATATTGCAGAACCCACTGCACTGTCTCTAGATAAAACTATCTGGCCAGATCTGTGCAGAGTAGAACTCTCTCAAGTGAACAGAGACCAACCTTCAGTCAGTTAGGATAAAGCACAAAAGTAAGGGCAGGAAGCGGATGAAAACCTGAAGAGATCAAATAAATCAGATGGTCTGGTGGAATCTATGGACCAATTGGAGGAGAACCTTTCACCCTCGAGAACTGAACGTATGCAAGAAGTAAGGACCCCATCCCCAACTAAGGCCTCAGCACCCTTAGAACTACCAAAGAATGTAGATGCTGTCACTGAGGATAGGAGTGAGTTCCACATCTCGGACAAAACAGACAAGGTGTATGAATCATCCAAAAGAAAACAAAGACTCAAGAAGGATGGGACTGAACAATGCAACAGTATGTCCAACCATCAAGATAAAGTCCAACCGCGAAACTCTGCAGTAGAGGATATTCACCAAAACATGGATAGGGACTCAGAATTAGATGAGATCATGGGGGAGAAGCTGCCTGATACACAAGTGATGGGAAAGTTCTGGTCAGAAACTACCAGACCAGAAGAAGCAGAGAAAAGTCTTTCAGATAAGGAGGATAGGGATGGTTGTGCAGCAAGGGGAAAGACTAAGATGTATGATTCAGAGCCTTCATATGAGGATAAGATAGAAGGTTATAAGGGATCTATGAAAACTCTGAGAAAATCAGGGAGGATCCCAACACAGAACATAAACCTTCTAAAAAAGTAGAAAGACAACAGATGTCTAGTGGTAATATTCAGAGCATCCTGCTGCAACATCAGATACTATTTTGGAACAGTTGAGGACTTCAGACCAGGAAAAAGCATATTAAGCAATGGAAGGACAAATTCGACATAGGCCTTTTGGCCATAGCTGAACCAATGCAACAGATAAATAAGTTGGAATGGATGGCAGACAGATTTGGTTATCATGGCTATGATTCAAATGAAGAGGAAAATGGAAAACTGTGGATGTTATGGGAAAGAGAGATTAACTTTGAAGTCATCAGCAAACATGAGCAAGCTATCATTGGAATCTGGCAGATAGGAGATAGGAAAGTCACCATTACTGCCATATATGGCAAATGCTCATATATACAGAGAAGAGCACTTTGGCAATATTTGGAGACCATTCAACCTAATGGGGAACCGTGGCTGGTTTATGGAGACTTCAATGTCATAAGGAACAACAGAGAAAGAAGGGTGGTAGCAACAAGACCTGCCCGGCCAATGTTGGAATTCAATGAAATGATTACAAAATGTGCATTAATCAATCTGAAGTGCAGTGGAAATGACCTATCATAGTGTAATGGTCATGCAGGAACCTCCAGAGCTTGGGCAAAGCTCGATAGGGTGCTAACTAATTCGGAGATGCTTAATTGGAAAGTGAACAGCACATACTGCCTCCTACAGAGGAAACGTTCTAATCACAAACCCATTCTCATAAAACTTGACCAGCAACAGAGAACATATGGACAAAGACATTTCAGATTCCTAAACATGTGGACAACCAGTGAGGATTTCCTCCCCTTAGTAGCTCAAGAATGGCAGCAGTTCTCAACCATTGACAACATGAGATCAATAGGACAGAAGTTAAAACATATAAGATCAGTCCTGAGAGTATGGAACAAGGATATCTTCGGCAGAGTGGACCTCCATATTAACAAACTGGAGGACCAATTGGAGAGAATAGAAATCAGTCTGCAAGATAACCCATCTGAAGAGCTAGAAACTGTTTATTACCATGTTCAAACTGAACTACACCGACGGGAGGATAGGGAAATGAAAAGACTTGAGCAGCAAGCAAAAAAAGCATGGCTCAGCGATGGAGACAGAAATACTAGAATATTCCATCTGTCCATGAGAGTGAAACAAAACAAAAATATGATATCAGAAATGCAACTGATGGATGGACGAAGATTGGAGGGAACAGAGGTAATCTTGAAAGCAGCTGTGCAGTATTATGAGGAGGTGATGTGCTGCCAATAGGACATGATAGGGGTATCTCAGGAAGAATTGGCTGAACTGATTAAAACTAGAGTAACAATGGCAGAAAATGATACCATTAGAGCAATACCGTCTGAGAAGGAAATTAAGGAGGCACTATGGTCTATTCCTAATAATAGCGCTCCTGGACCTGATGGATTCAATTCTCACTTCTTCAAGGTCACTTGGCAAATCACAGGACGAGATGTCATGGGGGAAATCAGAGACTTCTTCATGGGATTACCCATTCCTAGAATGTTTTCATCAAACATCATCACCCTCATCCCAAAGGTGGACAAACCATCCTCCTGTGACAGATTCAGACCAATCAGTTTATGCACTGTCATCTACAAGATCATTGCCAAAATTTTGGTTAACAGGATGAGCCCATTAATGGCCAGACTCATTTCTGAAGAACAAGGTGCCTTCATCTCGAATAGAAATATATTTGACAATGTCTCTTTGGCCCAAGAACTGATCAGTTCACTACACAAGAAACATGATGGTGGAAATGTGGTCCTAAAACTAGACATGGCCAAAGCTTATGACAAGGTAAAGTGGAGTTTTTTGGAGAAGGTTCTACAAGAGAGGTTTCTCCCAGGAGGTGAGAATGCTACTCAGAGGATGCATCACCGAGCAATGGTACTCTATCCAAATGGGAGGAAGAACTGATGGATTTTTCAAGGCAGGAAAAGGTCTAAGACAAGGGGACCCGCTATCCCCTTTCTTATTTATATTAGTTCAGGATATCTTATCACATATGCTATTAAGAGAATTCAGGATTGGAAAAATGAATAGCTACCATCACCCGGTTGGAGCTCCATTGATCACCCATCTCATGTACGCGGATGACATACTTATCTTCTCAAATGGACATTGCAGAAC
>JAOWBN010236852.1:0-12282 GCA_028565015.1 Pinguicula moranensis
GTGCATCTTCATTGGCTATGGCCAAGATGAGTTTGGTTACAAAATGTATGATCCAGTTGAGAAGAAGGTCATACGAAATCGTGATGTGGTATTTTATGAAGACCAAACTATTGTTGATATTGAGAAGGCAGATAAATCTGATTCTCAAATTCAAGATGATCTCAGTAATGGTGATCCAAGTTTTATATCACATTTGCCGACTACAGTTGGTGGTGATAGAGTTGAAACTGATGTGCATCATGAAGATTTTGCTGATGTTCAGCAAGATGATGATTTGCATAATCCTATAGATGTTGTTGATGATGATCCTCAAGAAGTTGAACTCATAAGGTCTACTAGAGGTAAACAACTGTCAACAATATATTCTTCAAGTGAGTATGTGCTCTTGACTGACGGGGGAGAGCCTGAATATTTTAAAGAAGTTATGGAAAGTGTAGACAATCAGGAATGGTTTGATGCAATGAAGGATGAGATGAAATCTCTACATGATAACCATACTTTTGAGTTGGTGCCATTACCTAAGGGTAAGAGAGCTTTGAATAACAGGTGGATCTATGGGCTGAAGCAGGAAGAGAATACTTCCAAACCAAGGTATAAGGCCAGATTGGTTGTTAAAAGTTTCAGTTAGAAAAAGAAAATCGACTTTGATGAGATTTTTTCACCGGTTGTGAGAATGTCTTCAATCCGATGTGTTGGGGCTAGCTGCAAGCCTTGACTTAGAGATTGAGCAAATAGCTGTGAAGACTACTTTTCTTCATAGTGATCTGAATGAAAAAATTTATATGGAACAATCGGAAGGTTTTAGGGTGAAAGGCAAAGAGGATTATGTGTGCAAGTTGAAAAATAGCTTGTATGGTTTGAAGCAAGCTTCGAGAGAGTGGTACAAGAATTTTGAGTCTGTGATGAGGCAACAAGGCTACGAGAAGTCTACTTATGATCATTGTGTATTTGTTCAGAAATTCACCCATGATGATTTTATTATCTTGTTACTTTATGTTGATGATATGCTTATTGTTGGTCAAAGTGTTTCCAGAATTTGCAGATTGAAGCAGGAATTGAGCAAATCCTTTGACATGAAGGATTTGGGGCCAGCAAAGAGAATTCTTGGAATAAGCATTACTCGAGATAGAAAAGCAAGGTAGTTGTGGTTATCACAAGCAAGGTACATTGAGAAAGTTCTTGAGAGATTTTGAATGAATAAGGTCAAGTCAGTTGGCACTCCTTTGGCGACACATATGAAGTTGAGTAACAAATAGAGTCCATCTACTGATAAAGAGAAGGAAGAAATGAAAAATGTTCCTTATTCTTCTACTGTTGGTAGGTTGATGTATACTATGGTATGCACAAGACTTGATTTAGCTCATGCAGTTGGTGTAGTGAGCAGATTTCTTTCTAAACCAGGAAGATAGCATTGGGATGCAGTTAAGTGGATTTTGAGATATTTTTGTGGTACTCCAGATTTAAAACTTTACTTTGGATGTGAGGAATCAGTTCTCATGGGTTACACTGATTTAGATATGGCTGGAGATGTTGATACTTTAAGGTCAACTTCAGGTTTTTTGACTATTTTTGCAGGGGAAGCTGTCTCTTGGCATTCTAGGTTGCAGAAATGTGTTGCTCTTTCAACAACTGAAGTTGAATTCATAGCAGCTACAGAAACATGCAAGGAGTTGTATTTGATGAGGTTCTTGAAGGAACTTGGTTACTCTCAAGACAGGTATATTTTGCTTTGTGATAGTCAAAGCGCTATACATCTTGGAAAGCATCCTACTTTTCATTCCAAGTCGAAACATATCGATATAAGGTATCATTGGATATGTGATGTGTTGGATGAGAAGTTTATTGAGTTTGAGAAAGTTCATACGGATGATAATGGTGCTGATATGATGACAAAGATTCTACTGAGATGTAAGTTTGAAGTTTGTTGTTCTCTTGCCGGGATGACAAGACACTCCACATAGTTGGGAGAGAGGGAGATTTGTTGGGATTTATTGGACTCCTAACTATGTTTTTTTGAAGGCCCAATGACTTTAAATGGTTTAAGCCCATTTAGTAATATACCTGGAGCGTATATAAGACACATACTTGTGTTTTGTATTTGTGTGAGCTAGATTTTATAATAAAACCCGCGGCCCCAAATTGAAGAGAAAAATAGCACTGAGCAGTTTTAGTTTTATTGGCGTTTGGTGGTCCGAACTTGGTTCGATCAGCCTGAAATTTGACTAGAGTTAGAGGACTAGGCTGGATACATTCTGTTCAAAGCATATTAAAGTCCAACGGTCGGATCGTGAGTTATTGGATTTCGAGCAAGCTGCTCGTTTTGTGTATTTTACATTTTTGATATTGTATTGTGATTCTAGTACCTTCGTATTGTGTTGCAAGGGCTAGCGATCCATGGTGTTGATATTGTATTTTGGTGATCCAAGGATCCTGTGGTTTTTTTTACTTCTTCACATCGAAGGGGTTTTCCACGTAAATCTTGGTGTTCTTCTTTTCACTATTGTTTCATTGTTGTTATCTCCATATTTGATTCTGATTATTTGTGCTCCTAACAGATTCTTGCAAATTATGGAGGTTGTGTATTTCCGCTGTGCTATTGAACTATATTGTTCTTGGCAGTTTCCGTCCAACAGATACATCGGCCAAGCCTGCCCGCCAGCTCGATAAAGAATTGCTCGTCCCAACAGGTAAGGGGGGTTCCATGTAATCTTATCCATGTAACTCTTCCCTTTCCATTACCTGTTAGGCCATCCCTATGCTTCCATACACCTATTTTCTCACACAAGGCTTCATTAGATAGTAGGTTCAATTTTATTTCTTCCGATTGCTGACGAATTAGTATTTCACCCCTCTCCACGGGTGTGATAGATGAGTTTGTCTGCCTTGCAGTCACTAATATATGCTCACCTTTCTCTATTCCAGGGAGCTGCCTGAGTTCTCCAACCAGATAATTTTTCAGCCATTGAAATTCCTCTAGTCTGTGCTCGTATTTTATCCGTATCTTTTGTAGTAGATTTTTTCGTGTAGGAACAAGTTGTAAATCCCTAATTGCATAATTTGAGCCCTAATTTTAAAATTTACATAATAATTGAAAATTTCAAATTTGGGCATTTTTACAAATTCATGCAATCAAATAATAATCAAAATTAGGAAATTCAATTTCACAATCGAATATTAATTTGCCAAAAATGGTTTTATCCCCAAAACTTTAAATTGATCATGCAATTATGCAATTCAAACATCTAATTGCATATTCAAAGTCCTAACCAACATTAGAACCGTGCAATAATAATAAAATTAAAACATCTGTCTTGAACTATCAACATTTGACGTCAGGACATTGGTGGCCAAGGCACTGTCGGTCGAGCAGGCGCAGACAACGAAGATATTGTCGTTTGAACGGATGCGAGCGAACGGGACATTGTCGGTCGAGCGGGCACATGGGGCCAAGACATTAACGCTCAAGTGGGTGAGAGCGGCTAGGGCATTATCGTTTGAAAGGGCACAAGCGGCCAAGACAGTTCCGTTCAAGTGGACGCTAGTGATCGAACCATTGTCGACCGAAAGAACACGGCACAACCTATTGCTGAGGCCGAATAACCATATTACCATCATGCGGACCTAGCAGTTCCCATGTGCCATCATTGGAACCAGTCATCCGAGACTGTTGGATAGACTGTTCCACAAGGGACACAGACAGGGCGGGCGAGGTATGCACTCGAACGAAGCATCACATGGATAGGCGAGCATGGTCCAGAGACTGATCGACCTACTGCTTGACTAAACAAATCCCCTCGTTCAAGGGCAGACCTTGTAAAGTACCAATCAAGACTTGGAGTCATCAAGGGGCATTGAACGACTGGAGACTTCCTTGGAATAAGGCAGCCCGTGGTCAAAGGTGCAAGGTCTAACACAGGGCATTTATGTTCATCCCAGGAAAGGAAGAACAAGTTGGTCAAAGGGGTCATTATAGAAGGAGGTTGAAGGCCATTGTCCATGGACTAGTCACATGGCCAGCACTTATGGACGTCTTCGAAACTGAGGTAGCAGAGGAAGTGATAGCCCGGCTCACACACGGTCAAGCTACATTAAAGGCGCACATGACTCCTAGGCACACGGCTTGATCGCTCAAGCACCATCAACCAACGCCTATAAAAGCCTTCTTAGCGTTGTAATAGACTTAACTTTTGAGTATTGTTCAAGTGAGACTTTGAGTTTCCTTTAGTCTTTTTAATACTTTTTTTTGGCTTATCTAAACTTTGTTTCGAGTTTACTGGCTTCTTCTCTTAGAAACACATTGTAGGCTTGGTTCCACCTCTCTATAAGTGACGGGTCAAGTTTTTGACAGCTTACTCAATAAATCCGTCTCGAACTACCAACATTGGTATTGGGTTTAGTCACAAGGTTGGTTGGGTGCATATAATTAGGCCTACTGTACTTGCACAAACTTCTCCCTCATATCCTTATAACCGAAAAAAGCCTTCTCTAGGTTTATTGCCAAATTTGTACTATATCCATATAGTTAACAATTCTAAGTTTAAATTATTTCGTTCTATCACTTTAGTCTTTACTTTTCTTTTCCTGTACGTTCTAGTTGTACTTGGCTATATTTTATCTGGTATGTAGGGTTAACTGAAACTCCTCAAAAATTCATGGTCTGTCTTCTAGGTTGACATACATGATACAATACAAAATTAAAAAACATAAGCATTTGATTTGTGTTTTGTGCAATTGTGTTGGAACTTTGAATGTTAAGGGAATTTGATTTATGTCTTACCTTCTTGGTTATAAATTGTGATGCTAATTGATTCATTGCTGCATAGTCTTTAGTTGGATTGTGTTGGAATTCAATGATTTTTTCGGTTATTACGTTATTTCTGTGTCATGTTTATGTATGTAATGGGTTAATGATTTTTCAAAATAATTCATTTTTTTTAAATTAACAATAGTAGCGGTGGCTTCGCTAACACCACGATATAACAGAGACGATGGTAACTGGTAATGGTGGCGGAGGCCGCCACCTTACCCCGTTACCATAACGGTGACAGTGGTGGTAGCAGCCACTCGATATCACTAAGATCGTTAAACACCCTTATCATTAATATGTACGTATAGATAGACTTCTTTTTTCTAGAAAAAAACAAAATATAGTGAACTTTTTTTAATTTAATTAATTAATTAATTTATTATTTTGTAGATTTACACTATAAAGCCGACAATGTCTTGTTTCCCCTACAAAATTACAACCGGAAATTCACACAAATGAGAGGATTTTTTTCAATATCGTTTCCGTAGAATTGATTCGGTATTGGATATATCGGATCAGATTAGATTGATTTGTGGTAATTTAGAAAAGAAGCTTGCATATATGATATAAACAAATAATAACATTAGCAGGATTAACTTGCAATTCGTATAATTTTTTTTACTTTTGGTAGGTAACTTTTTTGTTTTATTTATTAAAAAAGAATAGCACAATATGAATAGTCCTTTTTTTTAGGTGACCCAGGTTGCAGGCAATTTGTGTCCTACCCCTTAAGCCTTACTGCGAACCCCCGGGATTAGCCAGCCCCTTTCGGCTTGACCGCCCCAAGTACACAGCCACCTACTTTGGTATCCTTCGGGCCCACTGGGCCCTCCGACTAATCTAGAGATGTCAAATGAATGGTCCATCTTACTATTAACCGAGAAGCACCATTCGCCTACATATTTGCTCCATTTATATAGTACGTGTTGGAAAACATAAATGGAGACAGAGTGGAGAAACACATCCAATCTGATAATGTTATCGCTGGGGCTTGTTCATGCGCCCTGATCCGAGACCAGGAGCAAATATTTATTTCATTGACTAGCTTGTCACCATTAGGCATTCCTATTCTAAACCTTGCTGCATTCCGTGCCTTTCACAAGTTCCATACCACGCAATGTCAGAATGATTTTCATGTATTTTCTCGTGATTAGGAATTAGGCCCGTGTGCTTTGTGCTTGGTGTGTGTAACGAACTGCTTTTTTTTAGGTAAACATTTTTATTATAAAGAATAAAAGAATAGTAAGAGTAGATACAAATTAAGTTGCATTCATATAACCAAAATGGGCCATCTAATCCAGTTTGTAACGTTGTATCCTCCCAGTTGAGCATTTCTGGTTTTCATCTGAGTCCAGCTTGATATGAATCTTTGTTGAACTTCCGACAAAACCCAACACCAATTCGATGATTCAAACAAACGATAGGGACGAATTTGTTGTGCTTTCGCCTGAAGATAACTTGTGTCAACCAACGAGTAGTCACGATACCGAAATGCCACCAATCAATTCCCTGAAAGCAACTTGTGCTAACCAAGAATCTCAAGGATAAGTTCTATGAAGACGTCACTTCTCCGCTAAGGAAAAGATAAGTCGGAAACTTATGGTAGATGGGTCATGGGCTCCATCTTATACTCCTTGGGCCCAAACTTCTTCGATCAATAAGCATAAAGTCTCTTTAAATCTCTTGGCTCTTAGGCGTGTAATTGGGTCTTCTTGAAGCCTTAATGGCTCACTCATTTCAAGCTCATTCACATGATTCATGCCATCATTGGGCTCTTCAATGGGCTGCTCGTGGATGCCTCTTTCAGTGGACGGTCCGGGTGCAACTTGGGTTGCATCACTTAATATGCAGCATCAAGATTGGGCTTAACTTTCTCCATTTCAGCCAGTGATGTGCCAGTCAACAGCACATCATCAACATACACCAAGAGTATCAGTTGATGAGTAGGATTAGAAAGAGTAAAAAGACACAGATCATGGTATGATTGAACGAATCCATAAACCTGTAGCTTCCCTGTAAACTCTATATTTAACTTCCGTGATGCTTGTTTCAATCCATACGAAGATTTCATCAGACGACATACCTGCCATTTCTTTGCTTTTTCATAACCGAGGGGAGGATGCATATACACCTCTTCATCCAATGATCCACGAAGGAATGTGTTGTTGACATCTAGTTGATGGATGGCCCAGTCTCTCACTGCAGCAATAGCAAATAAAATCCGGACTGTGACTACCTTTGCAACTGGACTGAAAATTTTAGTGTAGTCTTCTCCTTCAACTTGGTTGTATCCTTTTGCAACAAGACGCGCCTTATATCTGTCAACACTTCCATCATGCTTACACTTCACCTTATAGACCCATTTGGATCCTATTGCTTTCTTTCCTGCTGGCAGATTAGTGAGGGTCCAAGTATGGTTAGCTTCCAAGGCATTCAACTCTTGATTCATTGCCTTGATCCACTGAACATTCTGCTGTGCCTGATTACAACCAGCATCTAATCCCAGTACAAACATATGCTTGCATTGTAGTCCTGCATTGACAGTTTCTTTGCATAAAGAGTTGATTGTTTTTTGGATATGAATCCAAAAGGAGAAATTGAGGAACATACTGCGGAGTGAAAAGATTAAAGATTTCCCTTGAAAATCACTGTCCTGTTTGATGATGGAGGAAGAGGAATCAATCAATCAAAGCATCGATTTCCATTGGTTTAGACAAAGGGAATCGTAAATCGCCCACGTACACAAGCTCCTTTTCCCTTAGTTTCTCCAATAATGTTGTCCCATTAAACCTATTCAAAATGTAGAAACTCCATCATCAATTATAAACTCAGGAGATAAAAAATATCTTAACAAGAGTGTTTTCTTACAACCTTGGAAGGTCACACTCATGAGGTCGCCATCGCCAATTTTGATACTTCTAGTCCTTTATGTCGTATCTCTCACAAGACAATTCGGTGACAATGAAAGAGAAATTCCTCTCTTTGTACAGAGGATGCGATATGTTACCGAAAACCCATCTCCCTGAGAACAAGTTGCAAACTTGATGATCAACCGAAGCACATCCTTTTGCAATTGGCCAATCTTCTAGGAAAAATGGGTCGTCTAGAAAGATTATGCTTCCATTGTTTATTGTTAGAACAAGGACAAGGGCAACAAGGACCAAGAGGATGAAGCTCGCAAGGTGAGGTAACTTCACCTTGATTTTCCATGTTTTTTGACCCATTTTGTTCTCACTTGTCGATCCATCCGTGTAGTGCTCACGAGTACAAGGGTACTACGCCGGTCATGGATGGATCGATAAGCATTCGCATAGTGCTTGTACTCATGGAAAATCTAGCAAGCGATAGTTGTGATTGCGACCACGGTCGCGTGAAGAATCGCTACCACGAGGTGGATAACCAGGAATAATGGGCATCACCTGTGGAGCGAAGAAGGATGATATCAGGGTTGAAGGCCCCGGCCGGTGGGTAAACATACTTTGGAGGCACGGTCGAGGTAGGGGGTTGACAAATTCAGATCTAGGGCCAGTGGCCAAGATGAGACCTTGAGAAGCCGTCGGTGGGACAAGCGTCATGGGCATGATGCAGGAGAGAACAATAGCCACAGTAAGCACGAGAGCCAGAGATGCAACACTATTGGTATTTGCATCTAGTTTATGTACCTATATGAGGATAGAATTATAGAAGGACAGAGTTATAGAGGAAGGATAGAGTTATAAAGTAGTAGAATTATAAAGGAAGTAAAATTATAGAGGAAGTAAAATTATAGAGGTATTCTTTTATTTAAATGAAAGTTGTAAACACTATATATACCCCAAGTGGTCTTGATTAATAGAACACATTTTCTATTATTTTCAACTTGGTATTGAAGTTAAGTTCGAAAACCTGAAAATAAGAAAATAAAATAAGAAGTGCTTTCACTGCCGTTGGCTAACCGGCGACCCCCTGAAAATAGTTTAGTTTTCTTTTGTTTACAAATCCTAAGAATGAAAAAGAAAAAAAAGAAGGAAATTTCCCAAATCCTAAAATCCCTTACCATCGTCGCGTCGTGCTTTCGTCCAACAACATCTCCTATCGGCTCTAACTACAATGCCTCATCGTGCTCTATCAAGAACTGGGACCATCAACGTTTGAACAACAACCACCGCCTCGATTTGGGTATCAGTTTTGCTTGGAGCAACACAATTCCCTTAGTCCCCACTGAATCACACAGAACAATCGTGAATTCGAGCCTTTTTGTGACTATACAACACTGCTGAGTCGTTGTTATGCTCCAGACCAGATTGTTGCTGTCATGATCTTGTGTTGCGCCACCATCTCAAGTTTAGAAAATAACTTTTTTGGATTATTGTAGATGAACCCGAGGCCTTCAGATCGATACATTTGTGCGAGATCTGATAGATCTTTACCATTTCGATCATGAACTAGTGGGAGACGCTGGGATCTCACCGTCAACCGACTACTCTGTGGCGATTCTATCATTGATGTTGGCAATGAGGTAACTGAGGTGAATAACATGGAGAATGTTGTTCATAGAGAATGCAAATGCTGGAGACGAGAGTGAAGGCTAGAAAATGGAAGAAAGAGCTTGTTCGCGGAACAATGTTGAAAAAATGAAGATGGTTGACGGTTTGCAGGAGCTTCGTCGAAGAAGAAGGAGACTGACAATTGGTGTTTTTTATGGAAAGAAACTGAGATGAGGTAATTGGTGAAGTGGAGGGTTGACTTTATTGGGCCGATTGAAGAAATTGAGGAAAATAATTTGGTTGGGCCACTTGAGGGAATTGTTTTTTTATTGGCTCTCACCAGCCGTGTTTGGTTCTGGTTAAGGCTCCAGTAAGGGTATCGAACAATTCTATTTTTGAAGAGTAGAAACAATGTGATATGGAGGAGCATAAACACGAGTTTTGATGACAGTACTAGTATGAATGATGAATCTAAAATTGTAGCAATGATCTACAAGAGCTGTGATGTCGTTCTGGAGTTTTGACGCGTGAGCCCGAGGACTTGAATGCCTCTTGTGAGCATCGTGTGTGTGTGGTGATGAGGTGTGATATCAATCTGTTGAGGACGTTGCTGAACATATGTATGAAATACTATACCACGTGCTAGCAGAGCTTGAAGAGCAGCATAGTCGGAGGGTATTACCGATTGCACAGTGTTGGACTACTAATGTGTTGTCATGGGTTAGAGATATTTTTACCAGTCCGATGTTTGACTCGTATTGGTCAGAGTTTACTTCTTTGGCCGTGGACTCGGGAGAGGAGTGGACTCAAGAAAAGAACAAACTCAGGAGAGGAGTGGACTCAGGAGAAGAGGTGGACGAGAAGCTATTGAACCAATCTAATGGTAAGTCGGTGATGAGGAGGAAGAAAAATCTGTGCTAAGTATTGTCTTCTTGGAAAATCATTGAGCATACTCTGTGGCGAGAATGATACCTAGCCTTGAGCCGGAGGGTCCAACAAGAGGATGTCTAGCCCTGGGCTATAGTGTCCAACAAGGGGTGTCTAGCCCTGAGCTGGAGGGCCCCACAAGAGGTGTCTAGCCCTAAGCCATAGGGGTCAACAAGAAGGGTGCTAGCACTGGCCGGAGGACGTCAAGAAGGGTGTCTAACATCGAGCTGGGAGAGCCAATGCGATTGAGGAGCCGATTATTTTCCTGGTGATGAGAGGTCGGTAGGATGGTGAATGCTTGGGACATTCCTTGCCCGATTGAGTCTGCTGAGGAGTTGGTTGTTGAACCGGTGATGAGGGATGTCAGCTAATGTGTCAAGTTTCGATGGTGAGAGTGAGACTTAGGCTCAGGGGGAGCTGGGAGTGTTCACGAGGAGGATTAAGGAGAAACTGGATTGGCATATTTGAAGGAGATGCCAGATGAGCCAGATTAGAAGGATACTTGATAGGCCAGATCAGGAGGAAAAACTGGATGGACCGTCGTCTACTATTGGAAGGACATCTATTGAATGTGATATTCCTTTCCCGATTGAGTTGGCTGAGGAGCCGGTTGTTGAAATAATGATGAAGGGTCGACTAATGTGTCAATTCAGGATGGTGAGAGTGAGACTAAGGCTCAGGAGGAGTTGGGCGTGTTCACGAGGAGGAGTAAAGAGGACTGGATGAGGCAGATCTGAAGGAGATACTAGATGTGCTAAATCTGAAGATGATACTGAATGATCGAGATTAGAAGGATACTAGATGGGCGAGATCAGAAGGAGAAACTGGATGGGCTGCCATCTACTGTTGAACTATTTGCCAAGATAAGCTTAGTGGATACCTTTCGCCCACCTTGAGGGAAGTGTTGGTATTTGTATCTAGTTTATGTACCTAATGGGGATAAAATTATAGAAGGATAGAGTTATAGAGGAATAAAATTATAGTTGAAGTAGAATTATAGAGGTAGTTTAGGATTTAGTTAAAAGTTATAAACATTATATATACCCCTAGTGGTCTTGATTAATAAAACATGTTTTCCATTATTTTCAACTTGACACTAGGACAACTCTGTGATAGGAGTGAATTTTTTTAGCCCGAGCAATCATGTCCCTGACAGTCGACAATGGGTCATAGAACACCTGACATCCGACAAAAGCATTGAAATCTGAGCCAAGGACACAGAGGAACCAATGGCTTTGAGCCAACGAGGAGACTAGTTGGCCGAGGGCAGCTAGGTATCACAGAGGAGCAGGAACTATCGTGTCTATCTTTAACTTAAAGATGACCCCGCTAGAGTTGTTGGAGCTCATCACGGATTCTCAATTCCTGCATTAGACCAGAGTGGTTGAATTCTTGTTCCGAACAGCTTGGGCGTTAAGTTTTCCGACAATGACGTCATGAGCCTCATCAGTGAAAGAGGAGATGAGTAAAGAATAGAGTTGCTGATCAGTAGCCTTCCAACTGGTGTGCTCCGAGTTTGATTTGATGGGATTGATGAGATTTTTTTCCGGTGGTTTGGATATTGTGCCATCCAAATAGCCAAGGAGGTCGTGGTGCTGCAACAAGGTGTGCACTTGGTTGCGCCAGAAGATATAGTTGGTGCCAATTAATTTTGGCAGTGATAGTGTGGGAAAACTCGGCATAAGTTATAGGGAAGGCTCCTGCAACTTGGAGAGCCATTGGATGGTTTGTTTCAGTGAGCGTTTTAAGAAGTGGTGAGGGAGAGTTTGACAGCGAGTTGGAGCAAGCTGAGAGGAGATATAGAAAGGAACGACAATGTGTGGAGTAGAGGAAGAAGAACAGATAAGTTGTAGTTGAGGAGAGCAGCAAGGCAAAATAGTTTAGTAGACATGCAAGGGGGGAATGAAAATAGCATAATCGACCAAGAAGCATTTGAAGTTATGAAAAATAGTTCGGATCCATGAAAATATTTTGTTTAAACTTGAGTTTTGTGTTGAGTTTGAATGGATTTTGAGTGGTGTTCGTGTGTAGTTGAGCTTGAAGATATCTATGGAGGTTGAGCGAAAATGTAAACTCCATTGT
>JAOWBN010236863.1:0-12282 GCA_028565015.1 Pinguicula moranensis
ATGCTAGGAAAGCAGTCGAATCAACATGAATAGTCATTAGCCATAAGGAACAATCTGTCCTGCTCACCAAATATTTGTCGGCCGGCGGTTACATTTCGTATGTAATCAAATATAATAGCTTAAGGGATACGTAGCTATCGGTGATACAAAGAGGATTTGGGGTACAGTCAACTTTGAAAGTGTCATGTTAGTTAGGTGATAACTTAATATGACACTACGTTACAACAAGGTCACACGAACCATTTCTCGTATGAAACAAGAGAAGACTTACAAGTTAGACGCACTACAATATACAGTCTATATGGTCGAGTGTTTACGTGTATTAAAGACGTGGGATAGCCTACGAGGCCGAGTGGGAGCTATTGGATTAATTAATTGATTCGTTTAATTAATTAAACCTTAAGCCCACCTAATCACAAGCCCGTCTAACTACCCAATGAAATCTCACAACTCTCATGCGTTGAGAAACCAGAAACAATAAGTTTTCTTTCGCCTTGTTCCCAATCACCATCGGGTAGGAGATTTGGTTTGTGGATATCAAAGGGACTTTTATAGTCCATTCAACGTGATCAACTCAGTCCGGGAGACTACGATCCAGATACGCTTCCGCATTAATCAGGTATCGAATATCTATTCGTATTTAGATTCGTTCTTCTGTTTTAGATATGTTCTAATTACGATCCACAGTTTTCAACAGATCCGATATATGTATCCGGTTCCGGCCGGAGCAGGAAATTGGCGGACGATGAAAGTTTAATATTTTCCATTTTATTTTTATAGTTATTGTTAATTTTCAATATTTAATATAATACCTATTAAATATATTATTTCTTAAATTATAAAAATACCCTCAATCGTCAGAGGAACCTCGAGCAAAACCTTGTAGTGGATTTTGAGTTCTGAGCAAGAAAGGAAAGACGCGCTCGAAGCAATGGCGGGCATAGCATTGCTGGATCTTCTGAGGAAGAATCCAAACTTTGGCAGCCAGACTTTTAGCTCCAGAGGCTTGTTTGCCACAAAACTTGTCGGCATTCCGGCGACCGCCGCTACTTCTTTCGCACTCGCGGCTCCCTTTGCCTTCGGGGCTTTGTTCGGGTGAGTTAATTGTCCTGATTCAGTCAGGATTGAACATTAACGGATGACCTTGTACTGTATTTGTGAATTATTTATGATCACTTGGTTTGAATCTTACTGAGGATGGGAATTGGTATACGATTGAATCCGGGTTAAATTCTTTGTATGGGGTTTAGTCAAACTCGGTTCTTGACATTAGAGGTCACGAACTGGCGAGTACATTTGTTGTAGTTGACCTTCCAACTTCTTGAACAATGACAGATAGAATAGAGCAAGAAGTTCTGGCGATTGCTGGCTGCAGGTTTTTTTTCTTATAACAGTTCTGGAGTATATTGGATTTGAAGTGATTAAATTTACTATATTTGCTGTAGCATATTTGTTATGCCTATGTTACCAGAAGAATGATGGTGGTTAGTGATGGGAGGTGGTGCCCTCGTTTGGATGGCTTTCCTGTAGCTCATCTATCCGTTATCTAATGATCAGGATAATGTATAACAATTGCTACGTCGCAGAAATGGCGTCCCAGCAGTTGCTTATTGCGATGCGGGGATGGCTCCTGTTGGAGAAGATTTTGGAGAAGATTTTATATCTGGCATAAGGACGGCATCCCAAAACATATTTCAGAATGATGCACTGAAGTACACGACGAAGCAGTATGATATTCAGTTGAAACCACTCTTCTCAGCATTTCATTGGAAAGCTCTAGTTATGACATCATTGAGGTCATTCTTGTTATTCTATTTGCCTCTTCTGGAGACCCATCCACGCCCGGAAGATGAAGATGATGATTTTCTGCTGGAAGATTCTGAGGAAAACCGCTTAGATCTGGTTACTCCTTTCCACAAATCAGTGAAGCAAATAATTCGTGAGGTAGTATTTTCTTTTATAGGTTCTTTCAACTATTGCTAAAGGAAGGATTATATCATATTTTTTTACTGAGCCTTATTGGTCTTGAAAGTTTTTAGGCCCGTGAATATTCATTCCAACAATAGTTCTTTCTGACAATTGTTGTCATGATAACCCTGAACCAGATATCCAATACCTTTATGAAACTTCTATTCCCCTTCAACCCAAAGCAATCTATTTGTTGAACCCTTCCCGCTTGGTTTGAAACATTTTTGCTTCCTATTACTATTGATGTTTCTGATTTTTATGCAATGGTAAATTCACCTTAAACAAGTGTCTTTACTCAGTCTAGTGTTTTGACTACAAGAAGAATTCTTGAAAGACTTGCTGTTCATTATGTTTCACAGCGTATGGCCTGGAAACTTCTCAAAGGTATTCTTCACTCCTTTTTCTGCATTGAACTGGTTTCTTATCTATACAGTCCTGACCTTTTCTGTAAAACACTCCAGATGTTCCAAAATCTGCCACTCGCAAAGCTGGAAGAGGACTGCCGACTTTCACATACTTTTACTGTGTCAAGAGAACCACTTTTAGAGGTCATGCAGCTATTCCTTCCATTCGTCCTTCTCTTTGGCCTGACTTCAATTCATCAAAACCTGAACTTGCTTGCACGTCTTTCATTTATTTTAACAGGACACTTTCTTGGAGTTTTAGCCTCATGGATTGTTCAAGTTGGCATTGATATTTATCGATTCTTTAATTCTCTACGTAAATCTAGAGAAGAAGAAGAAGAAGGTGATCAAATCGATACTTTAGAACAAGTTCACATTCTTGGGAAGAAGGTTTTTGGTACCACAGTTAGATGTGCCTCCTCACTCGTGTTTGCATCCATTGGAGGTGGGATTGGAGCAACCTTGCTAAACCCTTCGACTGGTCAATGGATCGGTATTGTTTCACAGACTGACATAGTTCAACCAACTTGTTTTCTTGGAAGTCTGCGTATTCCTAATCAATGCATTTTCGTGTTTCTCTTTTGCAGGGTGTGCAGTTGGCGATTTAGCTGGCCCTATTATCGTCGGATTCTGTTTCGAGAAACTCCATCTGCAACTGTAACATTATTCCTTCCACGGGAGGATGCACTTCTTATCAGCTCATGACTTCAACATCCTTGAACTCTCACTATTTAAAGTCGCCATTAACTAGGAGCTACTTTGATTCCCTTCTTTTCCTTTGTTTCAGTTGCCATTTTCTCCAACCAAAATTTTCTCCATATTTTACATGTAGAGAGGGACATTGTGGACAATGATCTTCATCCCATCACTATTGAACTATACATTATTATGATTCAACTTTATGGTTCTGACTGCTAGTAATCATAATGTATCTTATACTCTACTGTATTTTTCCACTTTCTTATTAACATTGTCGTATCTGGATTTGTCCATAAGCGGTTTAATCATTGAACAAAAGGTAGAATTAATCCAAAATTGTAGGAAGCCAAAACAAAATTCTACTTAAAATTTATGGAGCCGGTTTAAATCCCAGGGAATGACCAGGGGCAAGGGGTCAGGGCATGGCCTGACCCTAGATCCATTGAACACAGCAATAAACATGGCCCCTAGATCCATTGAGCATAACAATAAACAAGGGATCATATCACTTGTTTCTTTATGAAGCGATTATTGAGCTATGTCTGCTATAACATTATAGAAAAAACTAATGAATGTAATTATGTAATGATAGGACATGATTTTATAATTAGTTATTAGATATAGTCATTAATTCAATCAGTTAATCAATACTTCTATTAACTTATCATTTTAAGTATGATGATTTATATTCCGGACTTGCACTGTCACCAAATTTACAGAAATACGAAAAATGATATATCGCACGAAATTTGGACGCACGAAACACAATGAAAGGGGCGAAATGACCGTTTTACCCTCGTGTTAAACACAACATCCCTATTTAACACTGGGGCAAAACGGTCATTTCGCTCATTTTCTTGCGTTCGTGCGTCCAAATTTCGTGCCGTATATCATTTCTGAATACGAAAAACACCCCTGTCTTCCGACACAATTTTGTAATTTAGACGCAAAGGATGATGATTACCAGGAGACAGGAGAGGAGTCAAATCAATTAATGGGCAATGGCTAACTAACAAATGTAATATTTGTCTGTATATTGATTTTCCATACCCTACTCTACCTACTACTCCAGCATCTTCGAGTTTTTTCTAAACTTGCCTATTTTTATTTTCATCTGTAGACTGTGCCTTGGTGGCGGTCTCCGGCTCCCATGTTTTTGGCTCTCCTAGTTGAAATATGTCATCTTTGTTTGTTATTTTACTTGTTTTTGAGCTCGAAACATTTTTTCTGAAGCACCCAGTAATGGGGTGACGTTCGGAAACGCTTTGTGGTGTATGCAGGTGGGATATTCATCACCTGCTCAATCTGGAATTCTGGATGGTCTTGGGCTGACATTCGCAGAGGTGAATCTTCCGATTGATTGATTGGAATTTAAATTTTGCTTGTTAAGGTGTAGAATCTACGTTAATCGTTTACTGATGGCTTGCTGGTGAAGCATTGTTATTTCTGTGAGGGGTCAATGGATTTTAAATTATGTTGTTGGAACTTAGGTTGGCGATGCAGAGATTAATACGCAAGACCAAACAATTGTGTGCGATTGATTTGAAAAAATAAGTCCATGAAGAAACCTCGTAAAAGACTGACATTTTAAGTGATGGCTCTTGAACTTGATGGTGTCGCCGTTCATTTTCGTTGATATAAAAAAGTCTTGTCTTTGGATGCTTGGGGTGGGTTTGGTACACCGACAGAAGATGGATAAATTGGGTCAATTGACGGGTTTCCTGGTTTACCCTGTTTTGTCCTCTGTTTGAAACACACACTAGTTACTTTAATTCGGGATAACTGGGTGTTTACTCCAATTTTTTTTGTCATAATTTTTTTGCAGGGTTTCTGTCTACCCAACTTTATCCCATGATGGACTTTACGAAAATGCCCCTATATTTCAACTCTATTTAGGGTTTGGTACCAAGGTTGTGGATGAATTAAGTGATGCAACGCAGAGTTATACATTGTTAACCCTTATTTGTTGCCCACGCACATAAACACGCTCGACCAGCAAGATTACTTTACGACCCGGGATTGTGGTTGGATTCGGCCGCAATTTTAATCTTTCCAAAATTTTGCAGATTTCGCATCCCACGAATTATCCATCCTGGCAGATTACTTAAATACGCTTGAAGTTCAATTAAATTACATTTCCACCTAATATAAAATCCTTTTTTCAAACCCTAATCGAAGAAAACTCCCAATTCGCGACTTCTCGACTGCGTCGTGACTGCGTCCCCGTGGCTGCGTCTCTGCCGTTCCTCAACCTCCCGCTACATCTCGACCAGAGCTACTCGGCGCCATTCCTCAACCTCTGGACCGAACTCCGTGGGGTGCTTTTATCTGAAGTTTGGAGAAATACAAAAGGTGTTGCTCATGGTGCTCCCGCCGGCGATTACGGCAATTTTCGGCACCATGGTATTTGTCAAGTATCCAAATAAGAGGCATGGAATAGTTTACCCGGCCATCCAGAGCTTCGATCCGGCTGCGAATTCAGTTTGAGGAATAATGGAGGTTTTATGTGCCGATAAAATAAATAATGTAATGAAAATGGGATGCTGCGACAAATCTTCCTTCCAAGGTAGTCGAAGTGGAAGCTTTTAGAACATGCCTTGTATTCTGTTGGTAGTTCTGAAGGATCACCTTTTCGGAGCAGTTTAACAAAGCTCCATATGGATAGAATCTCTTATGGAGTTGATAACAAGGAGCTGAGGTAATTTTGTTGATGCTTAGTTGGTCATCTTATTACTTTATGGTCCTTGAATTTTCTTGATGCTTAGTTGGTCATCTTATTTTGTTGAGGTAATTTTGTTGGGTGTGTCTTGATGAGTAGCTGAAAATTGAGAAAGAACATCCGTTTACCTAAACTTGATTCGTATGACCTTTTGCCACTTCAGGCTAATGAATACTTGTATAACTTAGCCTCAATATGTAGGTATGTTCCTGGTCTCACTTCGAAACTTGACGATCATAGTTTCTCTCCGGGAGCTTCTGCAAGTATCGAAACTCTTGGTTTAGGCTTAAGTTCAAGAAGCAGACATGAAGTCTCATGCCATCTCAAGTGTCTTCCGGCTCCATGCTAAAAACAAATTCTGATTCGCCCCCATTTGGCTCCACCTGCACCCAACAGAATGTGGGTCATGAGTTTGATTCCATTGATGCTACCCAATCAAAATAGTGGCACTGCTTTATGGGTAATGAGATTGGCTCTGGAAAGCAGGGCCAGCATCCCGTTGATCCCTTCTTCAGCAAATGGCCTACAACAAGGGACACATGGTTGTCTCTAGATGATGATGATGATGATGATGGTCTGATTCTTGGTGCCTTGGCTGCTACTTATTAAATGTTAGTTCCAATTTACATGTGGATCAAGGATTAAATTATTCCGAAGGGTCAACCAATATGAGATGAGACATAAGCAATTCAGTTTCATTGTTTTGTTGGATCTTTTTATTGTTTTTCGCTTCAGTTTTACTGCAAATGTGAGATGCCCGGATTAGTAGACAAATCCTGTGTAATTTTGCAATCTAGAATGTAGATTAGCAAATGTTTAAACTTTTTTCATCATTTGCAAATAAAAAATATTGGGATGGAAACTGTGCTTTTTTTATATATAAATATTAATGTCCGTAAAGGGAGAAAGAGTTGGGAGGGTATTTTGGAAAAATCCAAGCGATTTAAGCATTTTTTTTATGGCAGACAGTCGATTATCCGCTATTACCAAATGAGAGATGACTGTAACTAGCAAAACCCCGACCATAGTACCAAACAGCGGAGTACACGTTTTGGACGAATTTAATCCCGCAATCGTCCAAGTAGCTGAAAAAAAGTTTTCCAGCTATCAAACGCAGCCTTACAAATCCTACCAACTATAAAACCCCTAAATCCTAATCGATCAAGATCTTTGTCCCTAATTCAGAAATCTCGAACCTCCGGCTGTCGCATTTCTCCGACCTTTCTTTAGTCCAACGACATTTCTTCAAGTAGTATTTCTGCCCCTTCTTCAATCATCCAAAATCCCCTATGCTTTGTTTTCAGTTTAGGCCTTTTTTTTGGTTCATTATGGTTTTGTTTCTCGTAAAACATTGTTCGGGTTTGAATTTAATAGGCATTTTTTGGTTCATTAGGTTTTATGCATTTTTGGTTCATTAAGGTTCATGGGGGAATTTTGGGTTCATTATCGTTCAAGGAGCATTTTTTGGTTCATTAGGGTTCAGGGTTGAATTTCGGGTTCATTACTGTTCATGGGGCGTTTTTTTGGTTAATTAGGTTCATTGGTTGTTTTTGGATTCATTAGGTTTTAGGACAAAATCTTGAAACTATTTTTGGTTCATTACGGTTCAGGGGGCATTTTTGGGGAATTTTGGGTTCATTACCTAATTTGAAAGACAGATTTCATTTGGTTAACCCCTTTGAATTTCTGTTTTATGTTCTTATGTCTCAACTCGAAACTGTTTTTAGAGTCAAATTTCATTCAGAAATCTTGAAACACATTTTTCGTTTGATCCATGTTTTCTGATTATTTTTTATGTTATCTGTTTTATGTTTTCTGGCTTATACCCCCGTATGCTTCTCAACCTACTAATTAATATGGCTTAAAATATTTTTGTGATTTATTTTTTAGGCCTATAATTGTTGATAGAATCTATCATTTTCTTGCTGTTACTTTTGCTCTGGGTATCTACTGCTTTGAATTGGTTACTAGGGATTACTTTTTATTGCATTTCTTCTAAGTTTTGTACTGAGATGGATGTGTGCTTGCTGTTGTAGTAGAAGAAAAGTACGGTAATAACATTAAGCATAATATGTCTGATTGTTAAATTTGTAAAGTAAATAGAGATGAAAGCATATATGAGATCTTACTGCTAAGCATTATTTGTGATGTTTCAATTTTCTCTCTTTGTTTTGTCTTAAGAAATTCCTAGTGATTTTTGTGTTTTAAGTTGTTTGATTCAAGTGTTAATGGGCTAGTTGAACAGTTGTTACCCGAGTTAGTGATATGCTGAACATAATGGATCTTGTGCCTTTATTGCTATGCGCAAGCATTTTCGTCAGTCTGCTGCCTATTATCGTTGAATTAGAAGAAACTGAATCAAATAGAATTACACGAGCGCGTAAGCGTAGGCAGAAGGCTAATCGTAATGTACTACCGAAGTAATTGATATTAAACAAGATTTCAGAAAGACTGTCATTCTTTGAGAGAATCACGCAAGAGTCAAACAGAGAGTGTTTCAAGAACTTGAGGATGTCAGAACCATCTTTCACGGAGTTGTGTTGACCTTTACGACTTGAATGTGGTTTGACCGATGACCAGTATGTGTTCGTGGTTGAAAAAGGCGCTATCTTCCTACGCACCCTTGCATACCACCCAAAAAATAGGGTTTTGCAAACTGACTTCTAGCGCAGTGGGCAAACCATAACTCAAGCGTTCTATCAGGTCTTAAGGGCTGTGCTTAAGATACATAGTAGACTTTTGTTACAACCGACTCCTGTAGATGAAACAACAACTGACAAGAAATGGAAATTCTTCATGGTACATTTAATACTTTAGCGCAGTGCCAACATTTATTCTTATTGTATTTCCTCTTGGTTGTAGGGATGTGTAGGTACACTAGATGATACCTATGTTGGGTTAGTGACCTAGAACACCAATCGGTGAGCTTATTAGTTTCATGTATACTGAAAGATGAATATATATATATATATATATATTATGGATCATTTGGGTCGACGACTCGAATTGTGAAACTCCATAATTTAATCAAGACTCTCTTCAAGTCATTAGCAAGGGAACAACTAGATAACTATATTGACTAGCATGTGGATTAATGCATGATCATGTTTCAAAAATCATTGATACGAGGTATTTGTTTAATCACATGAAATATGAGTGTACGGGATACATGAATATTGGACTCGACCTATATTGACTTGCTGGATGGATTGTGCTTGTGTCATCAGCAAAGTCATATAATATTAATTCAGTTATCTGAGATATTCATGATTCTGGATGATGAATGTGTATTATGTGGGGTTATCAAACGCCTTTTTTAACTGAGGGGTTATAAAGATAAGTTTCCTGAATATGCACGATTCATGCTGGAATGTATGGAATATCAATATGATACTTTCGTCCATCTCATATTGGATGAGATTATTAATATTCTTGGGCCCCTTGATGCAGCAATAATTGTTACGCATGCATTTGTGATTATGAGATAGTCACATATTTACAATTGTTTACTGAAATATCAAAGTGATTGATGGTTAAGGATGACACATTACTATGTTTGACATTAATTATTGGATAGTAAGTGACGAAAGAATTAACACTAAATGGTATTAAAGGACCACGGTGTATCTATATTAAATTGGATCATAATGTATTACTAGATGCCGCTTACGATAGTACCGATTGGATCGTATTGGGTCATTCTATCTGGCGAACTGAAGAATTAATAATAATTAATTATGTAAAATATAATTTTCACGGACGAGATTAAACTGGGTTTTGGTGGGACCCAAACCCAATTTAATTGCAATGTGATTGTAATTTATTGCAATTGGGCTCGAGTTTTTCGAGCCCAATGACTTATATCTCGAATTGGCCTTGAAGCCCAAATGAGATATTATTTGGTCACATAACTCGATCGGTTGAATAGAAGCGTGAGAATGAATCTACATCTTCATCTTCTCATCGCGAGAACTCGACATGCAAAAACTCGAACAAATCCAAAAATTCACCATGACATCTGCCATTGAATGGGTCGCCGGAATCAAGGGTCTAGCAACCCCTTTAGCCAGACAAAGAGTGCTCTTGGTTGAGACCTCCTAATTTGGGGTTGCGTGGTTCACAAATCTTTACGGGTCTTCCGATTTTGCATGGGTTCTTCGGATTTCCGGCAACTACAAGGTAAGTCCGCCTATCCCTTCACTCATAGAACATTGATTATACAGTATTTGGTTCAATTTCATGCTTTGTTCCATAATTAAAAGTTTTCGAAAATTTTAGAAATCGAAACCTCGATCCTACAATTGGTATCAGAGCATGTTCGTGTTCTCTAAGTTGAATTCGGGTATTAGATTCAATTTGTGATCGAATTTGAAAATCCAAAAAAAAAACGAACGTGTATCAAGAACCCTAATTTTGGAAATTTCATTTTTGTTCAAATTGCTTCAATTGATGATTTAATTATGTAATTAGTGGCTTGAATTACATGATTAAACGTTCAATTGATCATGGGTTTGGAAAATTCAAATTTGATTAAGAACCCTAGTTCAGATTTTTCAATTTCATTAGGGTTTGTTGAAATTGATTCAATTAATGGTTGATTGTGTAATTGGAAGTGTTAATTACATAATTAAGTAGTTAGTTTGATTCAATTGTCAAAAAAAAGTAGTTAATTGATTCGGAACTCACAAAATCGAAAATTGAAAATCTCTTGATTTAGGGGCTTTGGATTTTAGATTAATTTGGTTCAATTAGGTGTTCATTTATGCAATTAGATGTATGAATTGTGTAATTAGATGTTTAGTTTCATAATTGGTTCATAGAATTGAAAACCCACATGCAACGGTTATGGGCGAAGGTCTGTCGGTCCCACCCCGGCCTGTGAAAATGCACCGTTGAGACAACGTGGCAGGGCCACGTCACACGGGCGCTGGTTAGACACGCCCGTGTTTGGCCCGATCAATGTATTTTGGGCGTTGTGCATGGATTCATGTGGATTAGTCAGTTAGCAATAGTCGGATACCAAAGGTTATAAAAAAAAAATGAAAATCCCCCTATATGGAAATTTTGAATTTTTGAATTAGGGGTTTTAGTATTTTAATTGGATTGAATTAGGACTTTGAATATGCAATTGAATGTTTTAATTCCATGATTGGGTGGTTAATTGGATAAAAAAACCTAGAAATTCGAAAAGCCCCAAATTTTGATTTGAATTTTGGATTTTAGTTATTAATTAGTCAATTGGGAATTGATTAATAATCTAATTAATCAATTGATGATTGTTATTGATGTAATTAGATGTTAATTGCATGATTTGTGAAAATGCCCAATTTAAAATTTCATGTGATGTAATTTTGAAATTAGGGCTTATATAATGCAATTATGAATGTATATGTTTAAATTGATTATTGAATTTTGTGTTTATATATTCAATTAAATTGAAATACGTGAATTCAATTTATTGACTCATTGTTTCAAGTCAATATGAATTTCAACAACAACAACATCGTACCCAATATATTCCCAACTAAGTTGGTGTCTGGGGGTCAGGTGTACGCGGCTTTACCCTTATAATTATACAAATTGGCCATTTCTGTTGCGACCCAATATGCATTGCGTCATTTGATATATTGAGTTCCAGCAACTTCACTAAATAGAAGTAAATATGAATATATTATATTCAATTTGAGAATTTGAGTTATAATAATTTGCATAGTGTGTTAGATTGTGTTAACTCGGTTTTGCAGGATGTTGAGTGGTATGACATAATTATTTAGATTATGACATACGTCTGTAATATGGTCTGCTGAGCCTTTAATAATTTATGGATATATGTTATGCCATTTATTAATTCATGGCAACGCGTTATTCCATTGCTTTCTATTGGCAACTTGTTTATGCCAATATTACAGGCTCTTGTGCCGGGTAGTTAGTTTGTTAGTTTGAGATCATGGGATGCTCGAAGCGGCATCCAACTACTCGTGGAGTTGATCTGGCCTTGTAGTTCAAGATTGAACATGTCATATTGCTCTAATTGCATTTGATGTGATTATTTCTTTATGTATTTCTTTATTTATTTACTTAAATGCTTTTTTCGTGCCTTTGAATGTTAATGTGAATTAACTTGTTTTCAAAGGGCAAATTGTTCATAAAGGAAAAAAATTAGGATATAATGCACTTCCTATTCTATCATCTTCAAACTACTTGAATAGGGTTGACATTTTTCCTATTCAGAAGTCGTATCCTTGTATCTTGTAGGAGTTGAGGTCGTGTCAAGCACATAGGATAAGTTTGTCTAATAGGGCTACTAGACCGTGTTCGAGCCCTAGTGCAAGGTGTTAACAATACATGGGATGTCGCTAACAAATCGAGAGTCATATGCGGGGCATGTGATTAAGCGGGGGTGGTTTACTTAAATAAATCATTCCAAGTTTTCATGCCGACACTGGCTTGTCCTGGTAAAATGGGGATCTCGGGCCTACTGCAAAGAGGGAC
>JAOWBN010236874.1:0-12282 GCA_028565015.1 Pinguicula moranensis
GACTGAATTTCATTGTTATGTTATATTTATTGATGATTATTCTCGTTTTACATGGTTTTACCCCTTAAAACACAAATCTGATTTTTATGCCACTTTTCTACGCTTTCATGCCTTTGTTGAAAAATAACACTCTACTTCAATCCAAAAATTTCAAAGTGATGGTGGGACTGAATTTAACAATCATCATTTCCAACATCATCTACACACTCATGGAATTCATCACTAGATGTCCTGTCCCTACACACCTGCCCAGAATGGTCGTGCTGAGCGCAAGCATTGTCATATCACTGAGATGAGACTTACTCTTCTTTTTCACTCCCATGTCTCCTTACCTTATTGGGTTGACGCGTTTAGCACTGCGGCCTACATCATCAACCGGTTCCCATCGCCTCTCTTATCAGGTATGTCTCCTTTTGAGCTTCTTTATGGCTCTGTACCCAGTTATGATCATTTTCATCCATTTGGTTGTCATGTTTTTTCCTTCCTTCGAGATTATACCCCTCATAAACTTGCACCCAAAAGTTTACCCTGCTTATTTCTTAGTTATAGTTCCACTCACAAAGGATTTCGATGTCTTGATCCCTCCATATCTCGCATATATATCAATCATCATGCTCGTTTTGATGAGCGTTGCTTTACCTGCCACTACTCTTCCCCACCTCCATCTCCATCTGTCCTTGATATTTCCACATTCCTTGAGCCTCCAATTATTGTCACCTTTCCTCCTGCTCCTATTCTGTCCCCTTCTTCCTCCTCATCTCCTTGTACTATTTGTCTTCTTCCATCCCCTGCTTCCTCTTCCCTCCTACCCTCTAATAGTGCTTCCATACCTTTCATTCCCCCCTCTGACACTTTACCCTCTTCTTCTGAGCCTTCTTTGGCTCTTGTTCCTCCCCTTGTGCTTGGCTCTCATCCCATGGTTACTCGTGCTTGAGCTGGTGTGTTTCGCCCTAAGATCATTAATGATTACTGTGATGTTGTTCCGACTAGCTTTCTTACTGCACTATTAGTTGCTACCGAGCCTCGTGGTTTTCGGTCTGTTGCCAGGCACCTTGCTTGAATTTCTGCTATGGATGAGGAAATTGCTGCTCTCCACCAGAGCAATACTTGGGAGCTTGTTCCCCGTCCCCCTCATGATAATGTTGTTAGCTCCAAATTGTTTTTTCGCACCCAGTACCTTCCTGATGGCTCTGTGGAACGTCTCAAAGCTTGCCTTGTTGCTCGTGGTTTTAGTCAAGTCCCTTGCTTGGATTATTTTGATACCTTCTCTCGGGTCGTCAAAGCTACTATTGTTCGTGTTGTTCTCTCTATTGTTGTCTCTCGCCGATGGCCCCTTCCGCAGTTGAATGTAAAAAATGCATTTCTGAATGGGAACCTACATAAGGATGTTTACATGAAACAGTCCCTTGGCTATGTTAATCCTCTTTATTTTGATCATGTTTGTCACCTCAAGAAGCCTTTCTATGGGCTCAAACAAACTCCCCGAGCTTGGTTTGAGCGGTTCAGTACATTCCTTCTCACCCTTGGCTTCTCCTGTAGTCGTGCTGATACTTGTCTCTTTATTTTCGCACGGGAGTCCGATATTATCTACTTCCTCCTATATGTTGATGATATCATTGTTACTGGGACTAGTCTTCCAATCCTGAAGCGTCTTGTCAGTCGCTTGTATTATGAGTTTGCGCTCAAGGATCTGGGTTCTCTCACTTATTTTCTCGGTATTGAAGCATCCTATCTTGATGATGGCCTTTTTTTTCAGTCAGATGAAATATGCTCATGATATTCTCAGTCAAGCTCAGCTTCTTAACAGTCATCCCGTCACTACTCCTATGGTTGTTTCTCAGTACCTTTCCTCTGCAGGTGAACCACTGGCTGATCCCACTATGTATCCTTCTCTTGTTGGTGCTCTACAATACCTCACCATCACTCGTCCAGACTTGACATATGTAGTAAATTCTGTGAGTCAGTATATGCACGCTCCCACTGATCTTCACCTTCATGCTGTTAAATGTATTCTCCGGTATGTTCGTGGTACTTTGTGTATGGTACTTCAGTTTACCCCCTCTACGGTTCCTGGTTCAGTGCTTGCTTACTTTGATGCTGATTGGGTTGGTTGTCCTGATACTCGCCGTTCCACCTCTGGATCTGTGATCTTTCTTGGTGACAATCTGGTCTCTTGGTGTGCCAAGAAGCAATCCACTGTTTCTCGCTCTAGTTGTGAAACTGAGTATCAGGCTTTTGCTACCACTGCTGCTGAGGTTCTTTGGCTACATCATCTTCTCTCTGATCTTGGTTTTTTTTGCCTCGCCCTCCTGTTCTTCTCTGTGATAACAAGAGTGTCATTTTTCTAAGTACCAATTCTATTGCTCACAAGCGTGCCAAGCATGTCGAGCTCGACTATCACTTTATTCGTGAGCAGGTTATTGTCGGCACTATTAGCAATCACTTTGTCTCTTCTCAACATCAAGTAGTTGATCTTTTCACCAAGAGTTTACCCCGGGAGTTCTTCGAATTCTTCCGCTCCAAGCTTCTTGTGGTCTACAATCCCACACTCAGCTTACGGGGGGTGTTGACACTATAAGTTTTCCAAGCAGTCCACAATTATACACATCTTGAAGTAGATAATTCAAGCCAAATTCATGAAGAAGAACAATCTAGAGACACTACGGACATCAACAAACAAATTAGCAGAAACCTTGGTGGAAATCTAGGGGCACATGACTTCTTCAGTCCACCAAAATCCGCCTACACCAAGAAGTCAAGATTTACAGTCTGCAACAATAAAAACAATGTCAAGAAGTAGCTGAAACAGGAAACCTACAGCAACATTTAGATTGATCAAGACTGTCCTATTTAACTAAGAATCCGAGCAATGTAAACTCAAGATCTTTAATGGAGAAAAACAGGTTTCAGAAGTTCAAATCTCTCAAACAAAGATGCAATGTTTATCTTCTCCAAAGTGGGCAAACCAACAAACGCACACACAATTCACCACTAAATAAAAGCATACCAGCTTTCCACTTGGTCAACTCTGATCAAATTGTTATTTGCGAGGTTGCCCATCTTTTCTGCTACTTTGGTACTCAGAGCTTTTACTGACTTATTTTTACTATTGGGTGGTATGTTTTACTGACTTCTTACGTGAATGTAGCTGTCTAAGAATAGAAAAGTTTCTGTAAGGACTTAGCAGGGAAAAGTTGTGGTGGATTTCAGGGGGTTCTATTATAAAGTTGGAAAGGAATTTCTTTGCGAAAAAGGTAAGACATTGTTTTTCTGTGTACATTCTGTTTAGATCACCCAGTAAGCCTTTCATTTTTCTGCTGGTTTATGAACTTTTTAGTTACCTTGGACATGCATGTTGTGTCATGTCTGCAAGACTTTTAGCTATAATAGGCATTCTATAGTGGATTTGATGCTTAAATGACATAAATACTTCATTGTCTGGAAAGTCCAAGAAAGCTAGAAACTTGTTTGTTTATGTAATGCTTCTAGCTGAAAGTAGTGATTTTTTTTATTTAAAAAGAATCTTTTGTTAATAACTTCATGTGTCTTTAAAATCTTAATAATTGCTCCGGAGTTAGTTATTTTGATTTATG
This sequence comes from Pinguicula moranensis, assembly GCA_028565015.1. Classification (NCBI taxonomy): domain Eukaryota; kingdom Viridiplantae; phylum Streptophyta; class Magnoliopsida; order Lamiales; family Lentibulariaceae; genus Pinguicula; species Pinguicula moranensis. The sequence continues at coordinate 3,594 of JAOWBN010236874.1, forward strand.
TTAAGCTGATATGGTCAGAACCAATAAGCCAGTTTCTTATGTTCAGTTGAAAAACATAGAGAAAATTAAGCAATTAGGTTTTGACTCCTTTAGTTTCTTTATTTGTCATTTTATCATATTTAATGGTGATTCTGGTGGTTGATGTAACTTGGCGGTACTGATCTAGTTGATATTGATATATGATCAGTTGCCATTGTTTGCATTTTGGGTTTTTGTTTATGTATGTTCAAATCGAAACTAATCTTTTGTTCCGCTTAATCAAATCTTTGGCATCTTTACTAGCTGAGTTCAATAATTTAATAGTCTTTGGTTCACACATTGTCTGAACTGCACATAATTTCAAGAAGTTGGTCGATTAGAAACCTTATACTTGGTATTTCTTAGATCTCAATATCGTATTTTTTAAAGTCCCAACTTTTAATGTTGTTAACGAGTGTCCTCAGTTAACTTGTAATTGTCTTGAGGTATTCTTACAGTATTGCTCTTCTGCCTAATACCTTCTGTTACATAAAATTTTTGGTTATTCATTAATCGTGCTTCAACTATTTAAAATGGATTTGCTGGTTCTGCTGGACCTTATCCGTCTTGTCTGCATTCCCTATTTATTTTCCGAAAGTCTTATGTTGAATCAGTGGGTTCCTATTCGATCAGGATTTCTGTTGTACTATTATTTCTTCTATTTCATGAATTCCCATTCTGCTACCAAAGGTGAACTATTCATCATTTTATTCTTTTGGTATGGTTACAGGATTTCATTGACCATGGACCAGGTATGCCCTCTTCCCAACTGATACAAAGAAAACTTGACGTGCCAAGTTCATGGTATACAGTATTCATTGTTCTTCTCCCTTTTTGCTTTCAGTGGAAAGTACTTCGAGATCATGCGGGTGAAATCGACAAGGAGGTATCTCAGAGTACATAGGGTACTTTTTCATGGAAGCTTCACCCCAAGAGGCATTACTACTGGTAATAACAAACTGATCTACTAAGTAGCAGACAGCAGTTTCTTTGTATGATGACTGACTGTATCTCAGCTTAGCCATGTAGTTGTAAATCCTCTCAAGCTCAACTGTTGTACTCAAATTAACACTATCCCATGTTCTCTTTGCCCAGATTACTGGTTGAATGTTCAATGTGATGCTGTTTATTCTGATCGGTCCGTTTGGTAGCATGTTAGAAGGCGGATAAAATCAGATAACCATGAATTATCCAATTTGATCCTTTGTTTGGTAACATGGTCCTCTCCTGCCCGCCGGATATATGCTCGGGCAAGGATAAACACCAACGATTCTATCAATTTATTCAGAAATTTTCGTGGGTTTATTTTATCCCTTGCTATACCCGTTCTATAAGGTTACTATTTTATCCTCACTTTTCATAATTATTACATTATCACCATGTTATAAATAACACTTTTTCTAACACTAAATTTCAAAATTTCCCAAATCTACACTGAAGACCTCATTGAAAGTCATCTTGAAGCTTCTACTTCAGCCCTTCTCTTAGAAGAAAGCATCCTTCGAGAGAAACTAGCGCCAGTTTATCTGTTCACGGCCAGACCAGTTGTCTCGTCTCCTGGGGTACTGTGGCCGAAGGTTGGCTTGTACTTGTGAGGGTGATGGGACTAGATAGAAAAAAGAACTCCAAGAATTTTGGACTTTTCAATGCCTCCTAATTTTTAGGAATTAGTCACTTCAACAGCCTTCGACAGAACTATTGGTATCCAAACTACGACTTATCAAAAAAAAAAGGTATCCAAAGTACGAACGAGATGTATCTTTCTTGCGTCGGGTATTTGCGTAAATGAATGTCAGAATGACATACAAGATCTGTTCTGTAGGCTCGTACCTTTGTCTTCTTGAGATAAGATGGACAAGAGACCAAACCTGGAAGATGACAAACAGTTGCAGAACTCGAGCTTGAGCAGTAGCCACTTTGGCTCGTATTCCGAACCATTGGTGCGGTTGAGGATCGTTCTTTGTTAGCCTCGGTTAGTAAGGATGGGTTCTGCAGCTATCTGACAGGCTTTCAATATCTTTTATCAAGCCAAAGTCGCTCAATTGGTGAGGAACTAAATTTCACAAATGTGAGGTCCAGGGATCGATACCCACCTACGGTCACAAAACGGAAATAGTCTCTTTGTATAATTATAAAGGTAAGACCGCATACATATGACTCTCAAACCCCAATTTAGGTCGAAATATACTGAGTAAAGTTGCTTTTTTTAATTTCAGAATTCAAATTTGGGGACAATTCGGCCTTTTTGGCTGAAGTATCGAACGAGGGATTTCTGTTATCCAAAAATTAGGTTGTGCACTATCAAATATCAAACAAAAAAAATTATTCCAACTTTAACCTATAGTTGTATGCGGAGTCGGATGAATCCTATTCGGCTACCAAATGGACCCCTTGATTACTTAAAATCAACGATGGATCTAAACAAATTTTCTATGGTGGACTAAATTTTATGGAATGCATTAAAAAAAATTTTGAGCCAGAAATAATTTTTTTTAAAGGATAATAAATTTAAAATAAATCAATTTAATATAAAATCACTACCTATCAATATAAACAAATTTTAAAAAGCAATTCAAATTTTTCAAATAAAATTAACAATTCCAGGTGTTCACACACTTACTTAATAAGTATACATAGAGATCAAACTATTTCTCCTGAAAATAAAATTAAAAAAATTAATTAAATCAATCAAACACCTAAATTTAATAATTTAAAAATACTAACAAAGTGATTTTGAGAGAAAAATAAAGCTTAGGGTCAGAGGATGGGGTAGCATGGGTAGGGGTAGGGTGGCAGGGTGGGGGCTACGTAGCGGCCCGGCCTATGGAAAAACAATAAATTTATTTTAAGGAAATAAATTTATAAAAAAAAATTATAGGTTGAGTTTTAAAAAATAATAATAAATAGCTTTACATGTAATTTTATTTTTTTTTAAAAAAAGTGATCCCCTGAAAATTTTTTCACCTTCGAAAGATAGTTTTTGTCCCGTAAACTTAGATTAGATTCAAGGCAACGCTTTCTATTATATTCTCACATGATCGAAACTACCAATTTTCACCTTTTAGGTTTTAAAAGGTAAGATTTTTTATTTCAAAAGTTCATCTTCACTCAAATAAACCAAATTTTATTTAATAAAACAAAGAATAATAACAAAAAAATTTTAAAACTAAAATAATAAATAATATAACATAATAGATGACGGTAAAATTAATAAAAGAATGAAAAAAAATTGTAGAAAACGTATGGAAAATGAAATAATGAATAAGATTCATAATAAAGTAATTCATTTTCACCATATGTTTATTATCAATTGTTTGTAATTTATTTTTATAATTCATTACATTATTCCAGAAAAGATTTTGGAGTACAAAGAGACACGAGAACTTAGAAAAGATTTAGAAACAAACAAGAACGGGGCACGGCAGGTGAGATCAGCAGGGGGAGATGTGAGACAAGCTTGCAATTCCAAACCGGAAAAAAAAAAACATAAAGCGTAATTGCAAAATGCTAAAAGGAGAAAAAGTTGCTTTTCTTCCTTCGCGTGCTGCTTTTCTTCTCGTGACAAAAGTTGACTCCCTTCGTTGACTATCATGTCCTAGACGTGATTATCATTTATTGCAACATTCCCCCTCAAGATGGGCGAAAGATATCAACTAAGCTCATATTGTTACAGAGTCTCTCAAGATCTAGGGAGCTAAGACCCTTAGTCAACATGTCAGCAACTTGTTTTTTGATGACTATGTGATTCAGTTCCAATAATCTGCTATTTAATTTTTCTTTGATGAAGAACCTATCAATTTTCACATGTTTGGTTCTATCATGTTGTACTGGGTTGTTAGCAATGCTAATAGCTGCTTTGCTGTCACACCACAACATGTTTGGTTCTATCATGTTGTATTGTGCTCGATGTATCCATCACTCAGTGATTCTAAACGGTGTTGCCTTTTGATTTTCAGTCAGTATTTAGACAGGGTATCCAACACTATGGCTGAAATATCAACATTCTTCCATAGCCTTACCATATGCTACTCGCTCGACTTGGATTGTATCACCTTTCAGTTTGGTTCGTGGTTGATGTTGGTTTAATACAACGGCATCTCATCCTTGGTGGTATCTGTCTTGATAGAAGGATATCACCTTTCTGGCGACTTTTCTCTCCTTGCAGGTTTGACACTCATTTCGGGAAGCTAACTTCTATGCTGGTCGTAGAAGCATATGATTCTTCTCATTTCTATGAGACTTCAGGCCCTCCCCCATTATATTGTTGGAGAGTTGCATGGGACTTCCCATCTTCACATGATCCCCCTTATTAGCCTTTGATTTACTTTTGTTATTTTTTGTTAATGTAAACCCTTCGTGCAAAAAAATGTATCCATCACTCCTCCATCTTATATCATAAAATTTGCTCCGTTCGCCGGTTCAGATTTCGCTATCTAACTATGGTTGAGTCCAATGTTTCCGGTGCTTTATGCCCATTAAATATCAGCGAACTTGATTATCTTATTACTTTCTTTTATAGGGCCGGCACAAATCGAACCATGTGATGACACACGCCCATTTAAAAGGACTATTTTTGAGGATGTTACAAGTTGGTTTTAGGGTTAATGCTTAAATCCAAAGATTTGTTAGGAAGTCTAATTGAAGGAGGTTGATGATAACCTTGTTGGAATTAGGGGGATGGGGTCGAGGTTGAATAATAGAATGAAACTGAAGTGAGTCACAGCAAATGTTTGGGATTCTAATGTCATTGTAATACATTGAAGATGAGGACTTGCCATATTTCTATGTGACAAGACACTGCATTTTTTTGTAGAATAAATAATAACAATAAATCTTAAGAAGATATAAAATAACTGCTTCAGTCGTAATTTAAAGAGCATTGCAATTTTGGCCAGATATAGAATTTTTTGAGGAGGGTGAAAGTATAACTTTTTTTGTTATTGAGGAATGAGGGGGTAGTTCTTATTTTTATGTGTTATAAAAGTCAACTTGTATTTATATTTGTCTATTTATAATCTTTCAGAAGCCCTATCGAACTCATGTAGTTGAATTGGTAGAGCCTACTTATAAAATTGATGTCCAGTATCTATTTATCCACACGCATAGATGACGCATGGGGAGTCTTGACAGTTCACCCTTAGCTACAGATAAAGGAGAGTAATATATGTTGGATCAATAGATTGGTGGAAAAGCTTAGGGAGTCGATCTACTTCATGTATTCTTAGTTTTCACTTTTCTAGACCACTTTTGTAATAGTACCTATAATTGGTACATGTAAATACTTTATTATATGAATATAAACATTAACTTTTAAAAAAAAACAAAAAACTTTAGACGTCTAAGTTATTATTGAGAGTGTTCAATCACTTGATCCATAAGGTTCAATTCAAACAATACATTATTGTTGAACTAAACAAAGATAATTAATCATATTTCATAGTTGAATCTAATATATAATTAATCATGTTTCATAGTTGAATCTAATAATAACGGTGCGAGTTGCCCAGCGGCATCGACTCTCGACACACGAGGCTTGTCTAGTGAGGTCGAGGGTTCGATTTGGGCTGGGTACCAACTCTGCATTGTTATCGAGATTAGTCGGTGAAGTCCTTACGGACAAGCTGGATTCCTAGTACAGGCGGCGCATGTGACACAAATTGCCCATGTGGTCGACCTGGCCTATGAGTTATGACTACCTATCAAAAAAAAAATCTAATAATTAATTTATCACTCATTGATTGGAGCCCATTTCTCAATTATAATCAAATCCTGCACAAAAGCGAATTCCATTTCCTCCATACTCTTCCCATTAACCCTTTACTATGGAAACACCACATGTTCCTGGGACCAATATTCTCACTGGCACCCAATACCCATTTTGCTTTTATCCAAACTACTTTCTGAGGGTCAATTTAATTGATTGCCCAACACTTGTAGAATGAAAGAATGCTTCATTCTCAACCCCTAATCCAATCTACTCTTTTCTACTTTTTTCTACTTTTTTCTCTTTGGGGCACATGTCATCACAGAAGACAAATACTTTCCTCTCATGTAATGTTGTATCATCATCCTTCATCTTTTCCTATTCACAAACTTCATTAATCTGTATTTAAGTTTGCTGTATAAGAGTTAGTTCTCTTAGGTAAGTATTTAAGTACATGATGTGAAAGATGATCATAGATTGCAAAAAAGTTAAAGATTATAATGAAGTGGCATGCATGCATGCATGATATGCTCCCCTTTTGCTCTATCAAGAAAGCAATTATAAAATCCATTTTTTGGTACTTTTCTTTTGTCTTCCATCAGCCTATGTCTGGCCTCAATCTTGCAACTGTTGGACCTCACTTTTTCTCCAACTCAAAGGTCCAACTCTAGCAAGAATGAGAGAACTTTGAGGACATATCATGTGCAGAGATTTTGCAGATTTTAATCCTGGGTACTTATCAGAAAGTAAAAAAGGTTCTCTTCTAAGCACATGCATATCTCTTTTGGTATCAAATACTCACTTTTCATGTTCTTAGTTGCATTATATGTTATGACCTAGGAATGATTGGTTCAGATGCAAAGAGAAGTACTCACTGATGGATATTACCCACATAAATAAAATTACTGAATGGGCCATGGTGGATCCAAGCATGCTATTAAGGAGGTGCTTTTTTTTGGTAGGGAGGCAATTTTTTTAAGGTGGTGAAAAGTATAATAAAAATATTTATTAAGAATAAAATAATAAAAATTTATACTATATTCTATAAATCTAGACAATACTATATGTGGCCGCCCAATGTGATTCTTGAAAATTATCTAAGTCTCTTTGAAACAGAATAATCAAGCTCTGGTAGCTCAAGTGGTGAGAATTATACTTCACAAATGTGAGGTCCAGGGATCGATATCCACCTGGGTCGCAAAACGGAAACGGACTTGAGAATATATTGGGTAAAATTGCATTTTTTTTCTCTCTCTCAAACAGAATAGTTAGCACCCATTTACTCATCATTTTGTTTTAAAAATGGGTGTTTCTTGCCGTAAGGAAAGTGATTGGCTACTGGATTTGAAATAGAAAGGTAACAAAAGCCCATGGGCTTCAATTTACTTATTTATAAATCCTGTGGGCTTGGCTCTACTTTGTCAAATATACAAAGTGTAGTTGTGGACTTGCGAGTGTGACTTGTGAGGTTTGGTTGGGAGTTGGGACTGCGAGCGAGTTTCAGTCCCATTAATAGTCGAAAAAATAAATACAAATTGGCAAACAAATCGTGTTTATCGCTTACGCAAGTTTGATATACCCTATTTATTTAATCACAACATGTTTTCTATGATTTTTTAGCAAGTGAATGGAATCCACAAAGTTCGTGCCCTATTTCGCTAGGCTAGGTAGTCGGTTATTTTATTTCATTTTTGGTATTAATGTTGTACATAGACACACAACTGTTAGAAAACATGTTTTAAGAAAACATGACTAGTTTGGAACGATTTCTACCTAATTCCTTAGCAAGATGAAAATAATAATTTATATACAATATGTTCAAAATAGTGTTCGAATAAACTTAGCATTAAAAAATGTACCTTTAAATAAAAAAATATTGAAAATAAATATTTGCTCCTACTGTTCTTGAAATCTTTAGCCATTGCAATCAAATCAAACCACATTTACATATTCACCTTCTCAATTTATCAAATTTCATGAACAAATCATGACTCCTATAAGATCTAAACTTCCTACTTATTTGATCAGTAAATCTTGGTATCACACAACGTTAATTCCCAGCAGCCAATGGAGATCTTCCATTGCTGCTCGACTCCAACACAATATCAAACAACTCACTCTCAGACTCCTGATCATACTCCATGGCTCGGATGCCATTCGTGCTTCTCGTGCCGCTCCTGCCAAGCCACTGCGAGTCAATTCTTCCCATTGAGAAAAACTCCCTGCTGTCTTCACACCCCAACGCTGGTGAAGAATCCAGCGCCGGCCTCACAAATAGTGGATTAGAAGTTCGGGGAGAGTTAGCCGGAGAGTATTTAAACGTGGACTGGCCGAGGTTCACGAGGATAGTAACAGCGAAGTTAGCTGCCAGTGCTGGATACAGAGGGGCAGTGTATACATCAGTCTGGCAATGGATTTCGTGCACTAATCGACCATCAACGGTGAATAAAACTTTCTTCTGACTAGGATTGTAGCCACAGCCGACGACCTTATCACTTGTTTCCCATTCATTTTTAGCCGAATCTTCAAAGAGTTTTGTTCCTGCAAAGACACAACATAATCTCAGACAAAAAGAACACAACTTTTGGCAGTATGATTAGATATGATCATAGTCCAAGTTGTAGTCTAATTGACTTAGTGTGATCCATTGTAAACATGGATGTATGTTTATTCGGTCATGAGTTTCGATTACTGCTACTGCCGATCAGAGAAGAACAGAGAAACGGACCATTGAGATAGACTGATCCTCTTGAGTTGAAGCCAATGGATCCTGGAAAACTCCCTGGGATTCTCAGAGTAAGAGGGCCTCCCCCTGTCAACCCCACGGACATAGAAACAGCTTCCATTCTCCCATCCCGGTTTCCGGATTTCAATTCTTCCATCTTGCTCCTCCGCTGGCTGCGAGAAGAATCAGGAGTGTTCTTGGCATTAAAATCTTCAGATACAAGCTTCACATAATCCCTGTCC
>JAOWBN010236885.1:0-12281 GCA_028565015.1 Pinguicula moranensis
ACTTGGTATCAATGGACTGTAGCCCAACCCTCCCCCGCAAGCTAAACGGTGGGATTATAGACCATGTGAAGCTTGAATTTATTCATCACAGGAGAAGAAAAGGTGTAAAGAGATTGCTGTTAAGCCAGAAGAAAGGGAGAGAATGAAGAAGAAAAGAGGGAGATAGAAATGCCTCATGCCGCCGTTGCTTCAGTTGCCCGATGAGGGACCTGCTAAAATCTAATGAAATATCCAAGCTTGCTCGAAAAGGGGTTCGGTATGCAGAATTAGCCACAAGCGTTAGTCCATGAGATAGCGGAGGCCCATGTCCCATAAAGCCCAAAGCCTGAATAATTATGCGCCCAGCCCAAACTTGAAGGTCAACAAATATAGCCCAAAAGAACAAATCATCATGCTGCTGTTCCTTCTTCTCTTTCTCGAGACGAATCTGGAAAATATTGCTCCGATTCTTGCTTGACCTCTTGACAATTCATCGTATGCACAAATAGAAAGCTGCCAATCCAAAGTGAATTTTTCTGTGTCTAAAGCGGCCTCTGTCCCACGGTTGCAAAATTCTAAACCTCTCTCTGCTCTCGTTTTCCCGCGGTTGCAATAGTAGATGAACTCCACTGGTCCGGCGTGAAGCAAAGCCATCCAAATTGCGCCGTCTGTTCTCCACAGCGGCAGATTTTTACCACTCTTGATGATGAGTTGTCCAACGTAGAGCAGAAATCCGTTCAATATGATCTGGTCATCCCAATTCCCTTTTTGCCTTTCGATATCGTGAGAACGAAATCCAGACTAAGTTGTGTAATGCTCGTGAGAGGAGAAGTAACGCTTAAGAATTATAGAGTAAATTTGAGATATTCACCAAAACAAGAGGAACAGAGTCAAGAAAGCAACAAAGTTTGCTGAGAAACAACTTATATACAGAGACAAAACAAACAGCGGAACTAAGGTAAGAAAGTGAGTAGTTGTGGCATAACAGACACAAATAATAGTAATATACAATCAGACAGAAAAACAGGATCAGAAGCAGTGGAAACTTGACGAAGAAAACTAGGAAAGATCGGTCGCTCTGATACCATAACAACGTTTGAACGGGAGCTTAAATCCAAGGTGGCTTTGGGATTTTGATAAAGGATTTCATTAGAGATTCTTATCTGCATTACATCATCACTTACATCTTTTTATAAGCACACAGGATCATTCTAGATTAACTTCCTTGCATTCTATTTGCTGTGCAGCAGCTCCTCTAGAGAATTCGGTATCTAGAATCTTCCGGGCTGTTCTTTTTAATAGGCTTGCTTGACTTGGGCCTGGATTACTTGGTATCAATGGACTGTAGCCCAACACATGGAAAGGCAGATCTCTATATTTGTTCGATTTTGGAAAAAACATTCGCTCACAGGAGTTTTGGTGGGAATCACCCCTGTGATTATCACATGGTATCTTTGGCTGAGTCGCTACAGTGCCCAATATGCTGGAGTTCGTAGATCAGTAGCGCAGATTTGGAGACAGGTACGCTTCTCTATTACTGATATTTTTAATTGTGCTAACTTTTGTTGTCTTTTGCATGGACGGGACAAGTACATATTGGAGGATTTGAACTTGCAGGTGAAGCGGAGCCCAAAAAGGAAGACCTCTATTGTCACATGGAGGCCCCCTCCCAGAGGCTGGATGAAGTTAAATTGCGACGGTAGTTGCATCGGAAACCCAGGTGCTTCAGGCGGTGGAGGAATTATACGAGATGACCTAGGTAACTTTCGAGCTGCTTACTCCAAAGGTTTTGGCGAAGGGAAAAACCATAGTGCAGAGCTACATGCTGTCATTGAAGGTATGCATTTGTGCAAAGATCAAGGATGGAGGCAGATAATCGTAAAAACAAATTCTATGTTGGTAGTCCATTGGCTAAGTCAGAATAGTTGTGAGGTCTGGTACCTATGGGACTTTTGGGAGGAGTTGACCATGTTGGCCTCTGAATTGCAAATCAGTGTGATGCATCATATCAGGGAAGGGATTAATATTGCAGACGAACTTGCTAAGGATGGTGCAACAGGGAGGGATCAAGAATTCTATCACCAAGCCCAAATGAGTAGAGCGAATCAGGGGAGGCTGAGAATGGAGAAATGGAGACTACCGTACTTACCATGCAAATAGTTTCCGAATATTTATATGGGAGGCTAATTATGCCCCCGGTGGGCCCAAACCCTCCCTGGGTTTGGATTTACTCCTCCCCCGATTTTATCTTTTTGGATGTAGATGTACGCTTATGTGGTTTTCTCTATGTCCTCGGCTTGGACCGTTATTTGTATGTGATTTGGAATTCACCCAAAGAATGTCGAAAATAATAAAATAAAGAAAGGAAAGAGGTCGATAGTGATGATTTTTTCTGAATCGACACCTTTCCTTTATTTTAAAAAAACTATAAAGTCCATGTCGGAGGGCAACATCATGGCCTACAAGCTACAACGTCTTATTACTATCAATATCTCAGTATCCGAAGACTTATTAGGCGTAGAAATGCCCTTACCTTTTGTTTTTCTTTTGATTTGTAAGTACCACTTAGCCACTATTTCATTTTGATGGGATTTGTTGCACAACTTAACTATTTGTTATGCTGAATTTGTTGGATGTTGCAACAGGACCACTCAAGAGCATAACAGGAAGTGTTTTAAAAAAACTTGAGGATGTCCAAGATCACATTCTCAGAGCTTTGTAGAATTCTTAGAGATGATTGTGGGTTGAAAGATGATCAATCTGTGTCAGTTGTTGAGAAGGTTGCAATCTTCCTGCGCACGCTAGCACACCACCAGAAAAATAGGATCCTGCAAACTAATTTTCAACGTAGGCCAGACCATCAATCAAGTCTTCCATCAGGTTTTGCGGGCTGTGCTTATGTTACGTATAAGATTACTTGCAATACCTATTTCAGTCGATCAAACAGGCATCGATAGAAGATGGAAATGTTTTCAGGTGCATATCATGGATTTTCCTTCTATGTGTTAGTTTTAAAGTCAACTTTCCATTATTAACTTTAATTACAGGGATGCGTAGGTGCATTAGATGGTACCTACATACCGGTGCACACTCTAGTAGAAGACCAGCCACGGTACATGACAAGGAAAGGCCATTTGGGAGACCCATTATTGGTTCCGACTTCCTACCCAATTAATATTCAATGTGATGTTATTTTAGCTTGTGGTTTGTTGCACAATTTTGTCATAAATGTCATCCCAGTAGACCCATTATTGGTTCCTGTTCCTACACAATATGATGAGATGGATGGGCATGTTCGAAATTTGGATGAGATAGAGTACGACATTCAGTCTATTAGCGCGAGCCAGGAATGGAATCAGTTCACAGATAATCTTGCCAACAAGCTTTTGGAGACATACACTTCTTAATTAGCAGCCTAACTTGTTGTATTCTCTTTGTTGACTGGTTGATTCCATTTGTTTGCAAAAGATGGAAACATATGGTTGACTAATTGATTTCAGTTTGTCCTATTGTCGTGAACTGTGTTCGGCTAATATGTGAACTAATTTCAGATTGTACCCTGCATATTATTACTTATGTCTTGTGATTCTCTCTTGGTTTCCTAGTTTGCTTATGTTTTTTGTATGTAGAAACATGAGTACGAATGAAGAAAGCCAACCTGATAACATGACAGAAGTAGAATCAGATCAAGGGAAAGAAAAATCTTTACCTACTTCCAAGAATAAGCCACCTAATGCACCATACAAAAGGCCCGGGACTACAGATGACGTATTGAACCTTCAGCAGAGCTGTATAAGGGCAAGAAGGTATACATGACGCCGAATGAAGAATAAGCATTGTTGGCTATATTGAAGGAGCTTTCTCTTGAAGGATGGAAGGTTGGTCAAGGGTGGAAAAGAGTATCACATCTGAAAGTTGCTGTTAGAGTATGAGCAATGATTGAAGGGAGTACTATTACTGCAAAAAATGTGGACAACAAAATGCATAATTGGGGGAAGAACTATCGGCTATTGAATGAGTTTACCAAACTGAATGGGGTTGCTATTGATTCAGAAACATACGCTGTTGTAGTTTATTCTAAGGATATGTGGTATGAATATAAAGAGGTATGATGCGCTATTTTTATTGCATGAATATTTTTTTATGTATTTTTATTGGTAATAATATTGTTTTTTTTTTCTGGTGATTATGCACAGATGAACAACAAATATCTTCAACTTCGGGGCAAGTCATTCTCCTATGAGTTATAGTGTGAATTATTTGGTCAGTACAGAGCATCAGGATCAGGGGCACGGGGCCATGGCGATGCAGAAAAGGAACCACCTCAGACACCAAGCAATGTGGTTGAGCTCATAAATGATGATGATGATGAAGAAAGAGTTGATGATTCAACCACGTCGAAGGAAATGGGTAAAGATAATATAGACCGATCAATAGTCGATGACAAAACAAGTGTTAGCTGTGGCAAACGCCCTAAAACAAAATTTGCTAGGCAGTCAAGCCTAACCTCCAAGGCAGAGGAGATACTCTCTACGGTAGATGAAGTATACAAAATCCACATTGTCGATCATCTTATAAAGCACGAGGGACAATATTACTATTGGGATAACTTAGATGAAGACGATCGTGCAGAATTTATCAATCTTTTTTGTCTAGAAAAACTAGCTAATTGGGATTGTAATGGCTTCTTGTTGGTAGATTATCTACGTAGCTACTTCGATGGCGATGCAACTTTGTCTTTTTGATGCAACTTTATGTTTAGGATTGACACTGATATGTTTTTGGATGCAACTGTTCGTCAGTGTTTTTTTTTGGATTTGCAAAGATAAATTATTAATGTCTTCATATTGTTGGTTCTAGAATGCTCCAAAAAAAACATATTGCTCGAAGGTGCTCCTCCAAAGTCTCAATTGAGTTGATCAAGATTTTTGGCAATGAAAAATCCTTTTTTTCCTCAATTTTTTTTCAAATTTTTGGCAACATAAAAACACATTGCTCAAAGTGAGACTAAAAGTTGGTTGGGTTGAAGTGGGAATTAATATTGGTTGAATTTGAGGGCAATTTAGTAAAAGAATAGAAAATAAAAAATGGACCATGAAAACCTGTCTGTAATCCCTGACTATCAAACAGGATTATTTGAAGAGACGTAATCCCTTAAATCACTACCAAACGGGGGACAACTATTTTGATCCTACTTTATCCCTCAAGTTATCTGCAATGAGGCACAACTGTAATCGGGCTATGAAACACATCCTTAGAATTTCAGGGTTGTGAGTTTGTTTTAAGAGCGGTGAACAAAATTATAATAAAAATCTTTTTTAAGGACTAGAATTTACCCTATAATATTTTTACCCAAAAACGAGTGTGGTTGCACATCCAACACTCTGAGTGGCTCCGTCGCAATCTCGCTGATCCTTACATGTGTAAGGGAGGAGCCATGCTTTTTTTTACAGAGGGATGCGAATTGGAATTAAAAGTTGCATGTTAAATTTATGAACAAAAAAAAACGAGGGTTTGGCCCGTGAGTGGGTTAGTGTTAGGGGACCTACATTATTATTATTATTATTATTATTTTTTTTTTTTTTTTTTTTTTAATTACAAAAAAAAGGGAGAGGTGTGGCTCCTACCTAGCGGTCGGCAAACGATGGGCCGGGCTAGCCTGCCTCGCCCGTAATGGGTTGAAAATTCTTGCTCGCCCCGCCCGTATTGAAAAAAACAAGCCGGACTCGTTCGCCTGTTTAAGAATAATAGCTCGTACGGTCTGCCCATTTTTTATATTTTTTTAACAAAAAATTATGTTTTTAATATTTTTTAATTATTTTTTTATTTTTAAATAATAAAACGGGCGGGTAGAATAAACTCGCGGGCTCAAAATCCGAGCCGCACCGACCTGTTTTGAAAAACGGGCTGGCCCAGCCCGCCCATTTTTCACACAAGAAACGGGCGGGACAGACCCGTTAGCCTATTTTTTACGGGATTGGGCCCGCCCCATTTGTCGAACTCTACTCCTACTGTCGATGTTGGGGTACATACATTAGAGATACATGAATTACTATGATATAAATATACATAGAGGTAGCCAAACATACTAGACAAAATGGACCAATCCATTTGCACCACTTAAACGGGGGTGGAGCAAAAGCCATGGGCGAAAAGGAGGGGGGAGGGAGAGGCCTTCAACCCCAAACCCTAAGTTTGTAGTTGCATCCTACCCGAGAGCAAGGTTTGGGTCTTGTCCCATCCACCCACCCAACCCTCTAGAAACCTTGACTCCATCCTACCCAAATCAACCCTCATTCCAACTAGGGGTTGACAAATGGTCATCGAGCCTCGAGACAACCCAAGGCCCGATTTTTGATATAATTATGGAATATCGGGTTGGGATCGAGACTAAGATTTCAGTCCCAAAAAAAGTTCGGGTTGGAATCGGGTTTGGAAAAATGGTGAAAAAAAATTTGAGTCGGAATCAGGTTGTCTCGAGGTCCGATCCCGATTCATAATAAAATAAATAATAAAAAATACTAAAAAAAGTAAAATAATAATAATAAATAATAATAATAATTTGGGCCGAGGCCCGAGGTCCCAAACAATTTCGGGGCCTCGAGTCAAAATCGGGACCGAAAAACTAATCTCAATCTAATTCGGAATTCTTGTATACCCAATTTCAAATATCAAATTTTGATTGGCCACCTCTCAATCCAACTTCCTCCCATCCTATCCTTCCGGCCCAAAGAACTGTTTGGTGAGGCATGACTATTTCCACATGGACCATCCATAGAATAGTTCCACTCGTACTCACAAGATAAATCTGTCATCAAGCGGATTGCTATATTTTGGAAATTGTGTGAAGGCACGAATCCTTTTACTTTTCAATTATGATCGAGAAGAGTTTGGTGATGGTGACAATCAATGTCTTTTTGACCAAGAATGATCAGAGAGTTGCGAATCCCTTTTTCAAATCAAACCTCTTATTCCAGGATGTTTCCCCGGCAAATAAAAGTTATAATTTACCACTTATTTTACAGGCCCCAATAAATTATTTGGTGAACATAATTAAATTTTAAGTTCAGATTATTCATACTAGGCCAATCCATTAGGATTATGTTTAGTTCGTATAATGTGGAAATTTAAATCCTCTATCTCTTGAAATTGGTGAATGGTACATTAAACTATCCTTTTCATTGATGAAATCCGACTATTAGCCGCAACGCGCGCCGTACTTCAACAACCCTACTGTACTGTCCGTTTGTATCCCCTTTGACATAGAAAAAGAACGAACCCAAATTAAGCGCGTTGTAAGAGTCAGTCAATAGTGATGGGAGAAGCCAACAACTCTACGTGATCGATTCCCTATAAATACACAAGCATACATAATCCATTCTTATCAAACAAGAAGAAACAACAAGTGATTCTTACTGACATTTCAAGTCTTATCATAAGCTTATTAATCTGTAATGAATTCGATGAGAGTTGTTCGTTTCCTCTTGCCTCTTACGATCACACTATTGCTCTCAAGCAACTCATGCATAGCCCAACTATCTACCACTTTCTACGACGCTACTTGTCCGGCAGCGGTCGCTACGATACGCACTTCCATCAGACAAGCAATTTCACAAGAGAGGCGTATGGCGGCCTCCCTCATTCGTCTCCATTTCCACGACTGCTTCGCTCAGGGATGCGACGGATCGATCTTGCTGGACGAGACGCCCACCATTCAGAGCGAAAAAACAGCTTTCCCCAACGTCAACTCTGCACGGGGATATGAAGTGATCGAGGCTGCTAAGGCCGCGGTGGAGCGGGTATGCCCCGGCGTAGTTTCGTGTGCCGATGTACTCACACTAGCAGCACGTGATTCATCAGTCGCCGTAAGCAAAAATACTGCACCCTCCTCTCCTCCTAACTTTGCAGGATGAAATAGTAAACCCTTATCTCAATTCTCTCTTGACGTTGAACAGGTTGGTGGACCAACTTGGACCCCGAGGCTGGGTAGAAGGGACTCCACCACGGCTAACCGTGATCAAGCAAACAATGATCTTCCCGGTCCGTTCTCGACTGCTCAGGAACTCATCTCTTCATTTGCTAACAAGGGACTCAACACCAGGGACATGGTTGCCCTATCCGGTAAGGAGAAAAAAAAGATAAATATTAAGAACTTGTAGGGTTTTTTAAGCTGCCAGAAGTATTTTGGGAGAAGTTTCGGTTACCAGTTTCTTCAAAATGCTTTTGTATTTTTCAGCAATTTTCGCAAGCACTTCCAAGATTTTCAAACAAGTATTATACATGTTTTTCTCTCTATTTAAGCACTTGTTGAAAAGCACAATTTTTTCAAAACAAACCCTGAGAATGCTTCAAATGGCATGTTCACAATCAGAAACCTTTTTCTATGAGATGATTTTCCTGATAATGAATCTTGTCATGCACGCAGGATCTCACACCCTCGGACAATCGCAATGCTTCTTGTTCCGCAGTCGGATCTACGGCAACGGGTCGGACATTGACCCCGGATTCGCCAGTACCCGGAGACGCGCGTGCCCTCAGGACAGCGGAAACAGCAACTTGGCGCCGCTTGATTTGGTGACTCCCAACTCCTTTGACAACAATTACTTCAAGAATGTGATTCAGAGGAAGGGACTTCTTCAGTCGGATCAGAATCTGTTGAGTGGAGGATCAACGAATGGCATCGTCTTGGAGTACAGCCGGAATCCGACGGCTTTTGCGGCGGACTTTGCGAGCGCGATGATGAAGATGGCGGATATTCAGCCGCTAACCGGAAACAATGGAATCATAAGACGAATCTGTAGCGTCATCAACTAGAAAAAGGAAGGGAATTTGGATTGGATTCTTTAGTCTTTTTTTTTTTTTTATAGGTGGATTCTTTAGTCTTGATTTCGCTATTCTGTTTATTTATTATTTCAAGCGATCAAATCAAACGTGTACCAATTTTTTTTTTATAAACCAATATATTATTACCTTCAAACAAGGTTTTTATACATCCCACTTTTTTTCCTATCCCTAAAACATCAATTACAAATGCGTAAGCACTTTATTGAATTTTGTTAATATGTGTGTGAAATTATTATTTAAGACATGTAATTGTGTAATTATGTGTATGCCATTAATGAAACTTGAATCTGGACTGTTTGTTTGATAATGTGATCTTGCGGCTGATATGTGTTGGACATGAATCCGTATCTTTACTTTTGTGTGTTTATGACCATTGATAAGCAATGATCCGATGGTTGCAAATGTGTTCGAACAAACATATTTGGTTATGATCTCGACCGCTCGTTGCAATGTTATCGGACGGTTGAAGTTAAGGAGTCGCTGGTCAAGAGATCCGAGTCGTTGAAGTTAACACAGGTCGAACGGACAGGGTTATTCCCTAGTGAGGCAGAATGAGGAGCACACGATCAGCTCTATCCGACGGACATGATTGCAAGTTGGACACATATATAATGCTTTTGTCGACATAGACGTATGGCTTTTCAGATTTTACTCTCTCTCTCTCTCTCTTCGAAATTACTCTCTCGAGCTTCTCTCCTCGAATATCTCGATTCTCACCGGCGAACTCCTGCTTTCGATCTTCCGGCGACTGTTTCAGGCTTGTTTAAGTCCTGATTTGGTGTAGGTGATTGTTTGTCACCTTCTGGTTGACAGATCCGAACTTTCGGATTGTTTTGTTTATGGAAGTGTTGGTTCTTTCTTCGAGTTCTTGGTTGTATTCGGTAAACATTGTAATATTTGAGGAGAAACGGTATAATGCAAGTGGTGAGCGTCCGGATTCGGAGCTCTAACGTGGAGGTAGTCAAGAACGTAGCTCTCGGTGAACCACGGGCCTTAAATCGGTCAAATGTAGCCAAAGTTATGGTTGATTATCTGCAGATGCTCCTGCATCTTGGATTGGATTCTTGAGTCTTGATTTCGCTCTTCTGTGTATTGATTATTTCAATTTTCAAGGTGATCAAGCCTGTATTGATTATTTCAATTTTCAATTTTCTATTCTTGTTGGCGGCAGAAGGTTTATCAGCTTTGATAAGAGAAGTAGAGCATAAAAATCTCCTCACACCAATACAAATAGGAGAAGGAAAGATGAGGATATTGCATCTCCTATTCGCTGATGACACAATCTTTTTCAGCCAGGCAACTTGGGAGAATGTAAGAGCTATTAAAGCAATATTACACAACTTTGAGCTCCTCTCGGGGATGAGAATAAATTTCAGCAAGAGTAAATGGATGGGAACAATTGTTCAAGAAAAAACATTAGAAGATATGGCTGAATTTCTGCAGTGTAGGAAAGGAGATATGCCCTTTTCATATCTTGGACTCCCAGTGGGGGCTAATCCAAGAAAAACAGCCACTTGGAAGCCGGTTATTGAAAAATTCAGCAAGGTGTTGGGTACTTGGGAGAACAAGTGCTTATCAGCGGGTGGAAAGATAGTGCTCATAAACTCGGTATTAGCGTCATTGACATCCTACTACTTCGCATGTTACCTAGCCCCTAGGACAGTAATCAAAAAATTAGAGAGCCTTCAAATAAAAATTTTCTGGGGTAGCACTCAGGACCAAAAAAAATCTGCTGGATCTCTTGGGAAAAAATATGTCAACCATGGGATAAGGGGGGGTTGGGCATTGGAAATCTAGAGACTTTTAACAAAGCCATGCTTGGGAAATGGGGAAGTAGAATTTTAGGGGAAAAACAGGGGCTATGGAAGGATTTATTAAGGGCAAAATATAGTAAGAATGGGCTAGTATCTGCGGGAGGATTGAGGGAGCTGGAAAAGGAAGAGAAAGGGGCGGTTGGGCGAAGAGGCAGGGGAAGGGGGCTGGATATGCGTCTAGAACTTGGGTTGATCTACAAAATACACCAGAGAGCTCTTGGTTTAAAGACCAAATGAGCATCAAGGTGGGGAATGGGGAACATGTAAAATTATGGGAAGATAGATGGCTAGGGAACTTCACACTAGATCAAAGATTTCATAGACTGTCGAGGGTAGATAGACTGAGAGGTAAAACCGTGGCGGAACATGGAAAATGGGTGGAGGGTGTGTGTGTGTGGTCTTGGGAGTGGCGAAGACAACTGTTTGAGGGTGCAAGGAGAGATTTTGATGCATTGATCTTATGCTTAAACACTGGAAAACTGCAGGAAAAGAGGAAGGACACTTATAATTATAAAAGGAGCACCAGCGGAGCTTACAAGGTGAAGGATGCTTACGCGGCAATAAGGGAAACAGAGCAACCACTCTATACAGCTGAAGAGATGAAGATGTTAGCACAGGTGTGGACAAGACATCTGCCAAAAAAAGTTTCAATATTTATATGGAGGTTGTTGCAAGATCGCCTACCAACAAAAAGAAACCTCCAAAACCGTGGAGTAATACCAGCAGATCAAGTGATTGAATGTGCTTTGTGTAAGGCTGAACCCGAAGATGCCCATCATATTTTTCATGTATGTATATACAGCAATTCTCTCTGGACAAAGATAGCCGACTGGTTATCCATCAAATACAGCAGCAACACGGGTCCCGGATTATGAACAGTACATGAAAATGAAATCCCTCAATATCACACAGGAAGCTTGGAAAATCCCCTGGGCAGGCTTGATGTGGGCTACATGGAATTTGAGAAATCAGGTACATTTCAACATTGCAGAGATTAATATTTCGGATACATTCCAAATGATACAGATGAAATGCTGGAAATGGTTTAAGTACAGAGGTAAAACAGATAGTTTCAACTATGGTCTTTCAGATTGGATCCAAAACCCGATTGTTTGTATGTACAGTCTGTAATTAGCTTTTGGTGCATAGAAGCAAGGATAGGCCTAGAGCTGAAACTATCATGTAAAGAATTATTCTTATATATATAATTTTCTTATTAAAAAAAATATCTTTACCATTTCTTTTTTTTTTATATAATAAAAGTTTTTTTTATATAAATGCAAAATTGACCAAAAATAGGTCTGGGCTGGACCCGTGAAGGGCCCAAAAACTGAGTAACTAATACTAATTCTGGCCCAATCGGGGCCAAATTAAGTTTTTAATTTTGAGCTCATGCTCTATTCCCAGTCTGCCTCAAGAAGGGCATTCTCAAGCAGCGCAACAAACTGCGTCAGATGTGACATGTGACATAACGTCACCCGTCACTATCAATTCTCAAGGCAGTGACTCGGTGAGGCCCCCATACGCGCATGAGAAATGGGGCCAATCCTGAACGAATGGAGGGCCATTGGAGATAGTCAACATTCAACTTATAATTTGGATAACACGTGCACATATTTGGGAAAGTGGTGGGTCTGTAAAAAT